>VSMD01117652.1:0-52930 GCA_008750895.1 Mirza zaza | reverse complement strand
AACACAGAGCAAGAGCTTCACCAGTGAGAGGGAAACCCCTACAACCCACAGGATAAGGGAAAGACAGGAAAGAGAACCAACCCTCCCTCAGGGGTAGACGTCTAAGTAGCATCGAGATGATATAAATTCAAAGGATTATTTAAGAAAAAGAAATTAAAAAGTCAGAAAGCTGTATTTTTCCCCTATAGGCCTAAGTGCTTAATATTCTTAACAAACAGTTTTCTCTTTTCACATTTGGCCCATCTGCCACAAATAGAAAAGTGGCAGATAAGAAATATGAGTGATGCACATATCTGTCCCTGAGCATCAGTCTACAAAGCGGATATAGAGGACATTTTATTGTATTGAACAAACAATTAACACTCACAGAACGTATACGTCCATGTAATTGTATCAGCTCACTGAATCCTAAACAGTCTTGTACTCCCAGAGGTGGCACAGCTTCTGGGGGTTGGGCTCTGGATTTAGGCTTGGGATGAAATCAAGACTCTGCTACGAACCTACTAGGAAAACTCCTCCTCTGGAACATGGGGGTCATGTTAATACCCAAGCATTTAACATAGCACTTTCCAACACTTTTCAGCCCTAGTGCTGGAAAAATTTAAAAAAAAAAAAAAAAACAAGGTCTGTTTGAGTATATGAGTGTTACTATAATGATCATCTTGATTTTCTGCTATATGAGAGTAACAGTATTACCGTGTGACTGAACTGACATCATCCAGCTATACAGTCATGGCACTAAGTCTTAAATGAAGGCCTATGTTCTCCATGGCATTACACTAACATTCTTTCCAGGTTTTCTTCCTGGCTCAGCGTTTCTTCTCAGCCCTTGTGATAAACAACACTCTGCCTGCAATGACCATCACATTCCCTGGTTTCACCTGCAACAAGAACCTTCACCTCCCCCCATCCCCATGACACCATTCTTACCTCTAATTCTGGGCTCTCTGGGGACCATCTGCTTGTTTCTCAGTCTACTCACTAAAAGGTGAGCTCCTGAGGTCAGGGGCCATGTCTTGCTGACTGCTATGTCTTATCATGCAGCATAGAGCCCCTGCTCAGCAAATATTTGCTAATGAATGAATGACTGCAACAAGGAGAGTGCAAAACAAAATAAGAAGCTGGATGCCTTAGTGAAAGGATAACTGACCAGGGAGGAGACCTGGATTCAAGTTGCAGCTTTGCCAATGACTGGCTTGTTCTTTTTAAAATTTCAACAGAACAATTTCCATTCTCTAGACCCCTGTTTACTCATAAAGTAAAAGAAAAGAATTGCACTTGACTAAGTTATTCTATTTCAGTTCAATGTTTTGCAGTCTAGGAAAACCACTGTTTATCTGTTTATCACTGTGCATGTGAATCTGATGTCTAATTTTATTGGGGTAAGGGAGAGTGAGAAAGGGAGAAAGAAAAACCGAGATTTAAAAGACAAACAGCAAAACAAAACCTATGACCTTGGAAAAGTCATTTCAACTCCCAGCGACTTACAGTTTTCCTCATCTGTAAACAGAGAAGGTTGAACTAGGTCACTTCTTCCATCGTTTCTGATGTTTCACTGGAGTGTCTCTTAATTCCTCTTTCCTCCTGCAGCCTTGAGTCCTGACCTAGAAATCCACTGTACCTTGTAAATATTTTTTACGGTCGTTTTAAAATTCACACCATTGTAATGGTCAAAGCCTAGAAAATGAATTTAAATCTAAAGTGTAAAAAGTGATTTCAAATACTTTTCAGTAACACTAAACTTTTGTGCCATTTCAGCGTAAGTCTTGGGAATGGCTGCTGTCCTCCAACTTTTTTTATAATTTTAAATGCAGACCTTCAAAATAGAGCCATCACCCTAAGTTTAGCCATAGCTCTGGCAGGACAGTCAGAGGAGTTATGGGAATAACCAGCAGCTATATGCACAGCTGTGACCATCTTGGGCTATAAAATAATCCTCCCCTACTGCACCAGAATGTTCTCCCTCTGGCCAGTGTGGATTCAAAAAGACCAAAGAGGACTCCTTAGACCTCGGGCGTGGATTTCAAAGAGGCAAAGTAAACAGACCTTGCAGGACAGCCACCATGGAGTATCCCATATCCAACTCACAGGCAATTGCAGTCGCCACAAAAACACATCTCTGTGGCATATGGCCACAGATGTCCTCTTAATTCATTATTTTAACATACTTTTTATATGCCAGGCAGCCATTCAACCAACATCTACTTACTGTCTGCTATGTGCCCATTGCTGTTTAGACACTGGGATAGAAAAGAATGACAAAGACTCAGTAAGTTTTTTCATGGAAATATATAAATACATACTTTTATACACACACACATAAAAGTGCACATTTATGGAAGCATCTAGTGGCAGCTAACTGGTTCCCCTTATTCATTGAACCAGTATTTCCTGGGGGTTCATTATTAGTCAGGCAGCACTAGCCCATGGGGATACAGAAAACTCACAGCCCCACCCTCAGGACTCAGATCTTAGGAGGGAAAAAGTCAATATAGAAACAAGTATCTTCAGTCCCAAGGTTTGCATCTGCATCTTGTTTTAAACTCTGAGAGTTACTTCATTCTGGATGTAGAATGCTGAGGAGCTTTGACCGGACACAACTGGAAAACAGTGATTCTCAACCTAGGGCTATTTCACCTACCAGGAGATAATATTTGAAGACATTTTTGATCATCACTAGTGGTGAGAGGAGGTGCTACTGGCATTTACTGGGTAGAGGCTAGGGATGATGCTAAACATCCTGCGGTGCACAAGCAAAGAATTATCTGGCACAAAATGTCAACACTACTGAGACTGAGAAATTCTGCTTAAGGTAAGTTTGACCATTCTAAAAGTATCAGGGTCAAACTTTAAAAAAACTCACGGATATTTATAGAATTAGAAAATTTAGTAGCAAAAAGGCCTATGGTTAAGTTTAAGAAAAAGAATCTAAAGAATCGAAGAAAAACTATTCAATTGGATTTGCATGGAAATAATAAACATTCACAGGAATGCATTAATATTTGCCTTACCCAAGAGGAAACTCAGGGACATTCACAAATTACGACAATTTCTTTATATATGCTATAAAACAGTGTGTTTAATACCTCCCGATTCACACGGGGGAGAGCAGTGCCAAGCCTGCCTTCGGATTTGCACCTTATGGGGCCTGCTATTTAAGACTTTCTATCTCCCGGTTACAAGAAGAACTTATCTCCAGAAAGACACATGGGCCCTGAGGCCCAATTCAAGATTTGAGGACGGCTGTAACTCAGGCATCAGACAATCAATATTCCAATTTGGAATTTAGCACTTTGGAGTTCGAACATTCAGAAACACACATAAAGGATCTGCTTATGATTGAGGCCCAACTCATATTTATAATATAATCACCTAATAAAAACGGTAATGACCTCCGGCTGACTTTACATAGCATGCTGTGGCACACGAGCTCCATAAAAGGATTTTCACAGAACCTGCCTCCAAGAAAATACATCTAAAGCCTCTGTTTTTTTTTCTATCAATGCTGAAGAGCTTTGAAAAAAAAAATATCGTTTTGCTTTCAGAGTGCCTACATACACAATATGTACAGTAGATTATCTTGTAATAATATGATATTGTCCTCAAGAACTCTTTCTGCTCATATGCATGCCCTTTAAGATGAATATATAATACACTTCACTTCTTGGAGCATCCCGTTTGCAAGCAAAAACCGACCTCTCTCTCCTACCAACCCTACCTTAAAGAAAGAAATCAAGATGTCGACTGACTGAAACACTTGCCTGCTGGTCTGTTGGCTCTATCCCTCTGCTTCCCCAGTTCTATGATCGCTAATGATGTTCAACAGTGATTAAACTTTAACAACACATAACAGGGCTGCTAAGCAAGGTGAGCAGAGAGTGGAAGAAAGAAGAAAGAAAAAAGAAGAGAGACAGAGAGAGACAGTGTGTGTGTGTGTGTGTGTGTGTGTACGTGGTGTTTAACAGAAGCAGTACTTGTACAAGCCCCTATTCACCCCCTCAAAGGCCCAGTTGGAAAGCATTTGTATTTAATGGGAAATAAAAGAGAATAATGTATGGCAGCTACAAGTGCAAAGCAGAGAGGAGTGGTATAAAGAGATCTCAACTATATAAGTTTATCTGCCTCCCAAATTGCCTATGCTCTACTTTTATTATCTATGATCTACTGTTTCCACATCTGAAAATTACTTCCTGAATCTATTAGCAAAAGTGGATGAAAAGAAATCAGCAGTCGCAAATTCTGGTCCAAGTAGAATAAATCAGGGAGGGTGGCTCTCCCCCTCCCCCTCGCCACTGGCATAGGCATGAATATATTTCAAGAACATAATAGCTAGGTTCTTATAAAATTCAAGTTCATCTTTTTCTCACTGCAAATTATATATCTGTGGCGCCATTCTGAAACACACATCAGAAGATACTTAAAGGATTATTAAAGAATTGGATCCAATTTTTCCAGGCTTATTTCAGACTCCTCCAGGAAGCATAGCCCAAAGGGGATAAAGAAGTACGCGCATTTTTGTTGAGGCCAGTGAAATTGTTGACCGCAAAGCCTTTCTATGGTAGACCCAGGGAGACGGGTTCCTTTGCTGGAACTTGAATTTGCTGATACAGGCATGCTAAGTTTACCCTGACAAATTCAAACAAACAAACAAAAAACCCTTTCTGCTTTAACAGTAAACATTTGTTTAATAAATGAACAAATGGATCATTTTATGATTGATGATAAGGCTAAATGCTTTGGCAGTAAAGTAAACAAGAAAATAATAAACAAAAAAGTCTTAAGAATGGATAAGCATTTTTGTCGTACACCATTATAATATAGATCACCCAACAGAACAAAGTTTTATAATTTCAATGCCTTATTCACTCATAAATCAAAAACACGTAAACCTTTATTAATTTCTTGTAAACTTTTATATTAAGAAAAGTATTGCTTCTTCTGGCCTGGAAAGTAAAAGTGAATGATCTTTCAAATTATTACCATTCTATTAATATTTGACATAAAAAGAAATTTATTCCAGAGTAAATCACTTTCCAATTATGCTGAATAAATTCAGGGTTGCATTATTTGGAAATAAAAATTAAGAGTCTAAGTTTCGAAGAGCCACACTCCAAGAGACCTAGCCAATTCTTTCTTCATCCTCTGCCCTCTCCTGCCATTTTAGCCTCTCCTAACAAACGAGGCAACTTGGTCCACCCTGGGTGGCTCTCGAACCCTGGCCCCACGTTATAACCATTTCAAGATCTTTCATAAAATACTCGGGTCACGCCCCCAGAGACAATCATGTAATTGGTCTGGAATCGGCCTGTGCATCAGAACTTTTTAGACATTTAATGTGCAACCAGGGCTAGGGGCTCTGCCTCATCTTAGAGCATAGCTGAAGCCCACTTTTTCAAGCAGCAAGGCAGAAGGTACCTCCTACATCCTCACAAGGCACAAGCAGCACCCCACTTCCTAATGTCTGGTCCTGCTGTGACCTGCCACCCTGTCCCAGGATACGGGCTTCTGCCCAGCTCCAGAAACACTAATGCTAGCAATAGGACCTTCATTTAGTGCTTGTTCTGCCACTCTGATTTACAGGTCTCAACTCTTCTGTTTCTGGCTGTGTCACAGAATGGCACATGCAGCAAATGATGGGGACAAAGGGACTCCTATTGCCCTAGGATTGAGCTAACCTAAAAGGAGCCCTGTGCACAAGCAGGTGGCAGTCTCTCCTCCCACTCATTTCCTCCACCACAGCTAAGCACACTGTGATGGGAAGTCCTTAGTATTGTACTAAGTGCTCAATCTATAGGATCTCATTGAATCCTCACAACAATCCTCTAAGGCAGGTAATGTTATCAGACCACTTAAGCCTTGGCAGAAACTGAGGAGGAGAAGTCATTTGCCTCAGGTCACAGATGGGGAAGTAGCAGAGATGGAACTTGATTCTAACTCTGGTGACAAAGGCCATGCTTCAAGCCACCCTTTGTTTATTAACCACCACAAGAGCCACCAATTATATGGTGCTTGCTGTGTCCCAGGCTCTAAGCTCTTTACACAGCTTAACACAGGTTGGTCAGCCAAGGAGACCAGGGCACAGAAAGATATGCACCATGCCCAAGGTCAAAGAGCTACTAAATGTGAGATCCAGCATTTGAATCCAGCCAGTCTGGCAAGAGAGCTGAACCACTGGGCCCCGCTCCCTTCTCAACCACCACCCTGGAAGCTAGGTAACAGTGGCTGCCATGACCCTCTGTTGTTCCTCTGAGCACACAGCACGGGAGCCTCATGTGTGCGTGCCTGCTGTCACCACCAACTGAAAGCACCAGAAGGAAAGAGCAAGTCAACTCACTTCCATCTCCTTAGAATCTGATACAGCACCTGACATACAGTGGGCATTTTGCAAAGAGCTGCTCAACTGTGTGTGCATTCCTCCATCCAACAAACATGTGTGAGTATTGCCTTCTGTGAGGGATAGAAGGATGAACTGAGCATGGTCCCTGTCCTTAGGGAGTTTATGATATAACTGCAGAGACATGGCCATACACAATAAGAATTTGTGACGAGCGCGCTCACAGAAGTATGAACAGAATGCTGGACGTGCCGCCAGAGATCCAGTTGTAACACAGAAAGTCCGACGTTCTCTTTCATTATGAGCTCCACGATCTTGTCTTCTATATACACCCAAGAAATCTGGTACTTTTCTTAACATTTTCCCCAAATCAACCGCTCTGCCAGACTGACTCCAAAATACTGCAGTTTTGAGATAGGCAGCTCTTGGTTGAACCCTTTCCACTCCCAATCCCTGGTTTCTCTAATCTGTCCACGTATATTTGCCCTGATCGTCAATGGGCAGGGATCTGGGTCATTCAATCTAGACTTGGTCTTGCACAATGCTGGGGACTGTCACAGTGAAGCTGGTCTGCCTGGTGGAAGAATGCCTACCATGCTCATATAAGCAAAAGGTCCATCATTTCTTTCTAATGATACTATTTACTACTAGAACTATAATAATGTGAGAATTTAAGCCATGTGAATACAGGGATATCTGGTTATTTTATTCACTATTATGTATCCCCAGTGCCTAGAACATTCCCTGGCAGATATTGGGCACTCGATAAATATTTGTATAATGAATGAACAAACACTTATTGCTACATATTTACTTCCAGCTACCTGTCAATGCCCTGAAGACATGGAAGGCTTTGTACCTCCAATACTTAGCAAAGTGCCTAGCACACAGTAGATGCTAAATAAATGTTTCATGAATGAGTGCACAAATAAAATGGAGGAAAAGTCCCAAAACTGTTCAAAGATAAAGGGACTCATCAAAATACAGAAACTACTGAGCAACTACCACCTCCAACTAGTTTTATTAAGGGACAGACACAGCATCATCTTGCTTTACAGTTATTTTCAACAAAATTTCCCTCGTTAAACATGCACACATACACACGCAGAACTTCCATGAGTTATGTTAAGTCCCCTTGCAAAATACGAATTTGATTACGGAGTTTGACAAACAAAGCAGTCTATTGGCATGAAGAAGTGCTTTTCAAATGTGGCCTAGGGTATACTCACATCAAATTCAACCTGGACCTTGTTAAAAATGCAGACACTTGAGACCCGTTCCTTGTCTACAGAATCAGAATCTTTGGGGAGAGGCACCCAGAAATTGGCAGTTTTGACAATCTCCCAAGGGATTCATATGCACATAAAAATTGAAAATCATAGGCATATGTGTATAGTCATATATATATGCCTATAAATACAGGCTTTGGTTGCTATAGCCAAGGTCATATTTGAAAGTCAAAGAGAACTACCAATTAGGCAATGCAGAGGACTTTTTCCAGTAAGTCCTCCTCTTACTATCTGGAAGGCTCAAAATGTAAGGCATTGTAGTTTACTATGCGTTCCCTAAGACACTTCTATCAATCAGTCAGGGCCCCAGCAAGACACAGATGGCATCCTCTAACTGGGTAACCTTAGAAGGGTGTGGTAAAGAGACTATTCACAAAGGTGTGGGTAGGTCACGGGGAAGCTGCAGGAGACAGTGCAGCACCGCAGGCTGGGAACCTTGGGGAGCTGTTACCTCCCCCAGGCCTGAAGGGATGGGGAAGGAGCGGTCACCAGAATCTAAAGACAGATCCTTCTGCTTGGGAAAGGCTGTTCTACAGGACTGTGCCCACTGGTGGAGAAAAGCAGCCAGACTATAGCGATCCTGATGTGTGGAAGATGGGAAATAAACTCTCCAACTTCACTCGTGCCCTTCCAGAGGCCCGGTGCAAACGTTCCCCACTGGCCAAAAGAACCAGAAGGCAGAGGGCAAGGATTCTGGTGGCATCACAGGGACCAGTCTCCCAGGGCCCAGAGCAGGAGGGAGGCAGGAGCTGGAGGCACAAACGAAAGATGTCCAACATAAACTTCCGAATCTCTCAAGAGAATCCAATATAGGCACTCCACATTTGTGACTCCTTTGCTAAAGGGACATTGTCTCCCAAAACTGCAATAGTGACATATGATCACCCACAGACTCAAAGTTAGTTTAGCAATAACAACACTTGCTAATATTCTGCCTCTGTCTAAAAATAAGAGGCAGGCAATCTGCAAAGAACTAAGAGGGGTTGTAGAGTTGAAGGCTTAGTTTTAAATCCTGTAGAACTATAGCCTCAAATTTGAATTTCTTTCTCAATTATGAAATAGGCATAAATAAAGCCACCCATTCTGCCAACATTAATATATCTCCCATAATCATCACACGAGATATCGGGTATTAAGTGTCTTTGTGAAACTGCCAAGCCCTATAAGATGTAAGTTATAACTCCTCCAGTAAGGGCAGTACAGATGTGCAAATCTGTGCATTAGGAGGATGGAGCAACCAATTTTGTTTTCACACTTGGATGATCTGTGCCCAAATCAAAGACAAACCACGACATATGCTTTTGTGTGAGTTTTCTTATTTTTAGCAATGCATTAGGGAGAAGAAGGAGTCACTGGAATGTACAAAATTTGGCAATGCAACACAGAATTCTGCCTCAGCGACTTGGAGGTGGGTTAAGAACATATGCTTAACAGTCTTTTTCATGAACCCAAAAGGAGAATATTGAGGCTGTCACTGCTTACTAAAATTGTTGCTACTTTAAAGCATTTCCTACCTTTGATTAGCTTATCGTCTAAAGTAAATTAATTGTAGTGGAGTGAAAAGAGCATTGGGACAAATGTCACAAGACCCAGCTTCCAGATGCTGCCTCTGGCTGCAGCTGAGCTGTACACCTTGGAGTTGAAGCTAACCAGAAGTATCTAAACTGTGCTGTGGGTGGGCCTAGGGTGGTTCCTTACAGTTGTCTCGCTGTCTAACATAAGGGCCCCTGAAAATGAGGAAGAGGAGGAAGGAAGGAAGAGCTACCAGCTAAGAATCCTCCCTCACCAAGTCTTTTCTTTCCTATTTCATACAGTGGAGTTACATGTGAAATCTCACTCGTAATTAGGTTCCCACTGCTTAAAAACAAACAAAAAATACTCTGCAATAGATGATCTCAAAGAGTCCTTAAAATGTAACATCAGATAGTTTTATGAGCTTAGTTCCATCCCATTACATCTAAAACTGTGAAACCAAGAGTATTTGCTCAAGTCTACCTTCCAGTAGACTAAGGCATAAACCATCATCATACTTAACAAAGTTACGAAGAATCACCTACTCAGAGGGAAATTCATACTGTGGCTCACAGGCAGGCTTGCTATAAATATTTGTTAGAATGAAGGTAATTGGGTCTTTCCCCCCTTTTGCTATGGTTTAGCTGCAATAGGAATAGTTTGATCATCACATGGTGACAACTGCCTATGGCTGGAACCAGCAGGCCAGGCCCCAACATTCAACCAAGCAAGTGTCCCAAGGTAACACAAACAATGCTGTCTGCTTGTCCACTAGCTATAGCAACTTCCTCCCAAATCACGCAAACAACAACAGATTTAGTATTACTCACTGGATGAAGTCTGATCTCTAAGACACCTATAGAATATGATTTATCACTCTCAGCATTTTGCAAAGATTGTAGTAGTAGAAAGGTATTCAGTCTTCAGGCAGAAGGTCAAGACCTTGCATTCAAACTCTACCACTCACTAAAACCATGACTTTGGGTGAGTTATTCACTATTCTGATGCTACTTTTTCCATCAGCCAAATGGAAATGGTAATATTAGCTCATATGTGAATCTATGTGAGGCTCTTAGAAGTGCTTGGCACATAGTAAACTGTGAATTAATAATGATGTTGTATTTGTCAATAAGTTAATATGTGCCAAGAACACTGCAAAGTTTTAACATTCACTAAATATTTATTGAGCACCTACTAAGTGCCAGACACTATTCATTATTTCATTTAATCCCACAACAATCCTTTAAAGTATTATTATTTCTATTAATACTGTAGATATGAAAATAGAGACAGAGAGAAATGAATAACAGTAATCTGAAAAGTCAAACTTTCTGACCCTAAAAGCTACTAGGCTTTATAAAGCTACTAGACTTTATATTTCCTTGAGGCTGCTAAAAAGCTTATGTGGTGTTATTTAAATAAAACACCTGGCCTAGTGTAGGTTCTAAAAAATATTGGCTACTATTATTAACTTAATTGTTTATGGTACAACACTGTTTGGTACCCTGTTTCCCAAATATCGGTCAATCAGATTCCACCTTATAGTCTTTACCATAATAACAACCGTATTTTTACTTACTAAAGAATTTTCATTAAAGTGACCATCAATTTAGATGATTCAGCTTAGTACAAAGCCTTGAACATAGTGACAATGGTGGTGATGATGATGCAAACAGTAGTGATAATAACGTGTTTATTAGTAGTAGCATTACTGCATGCCAATGCTAGGAAGACAAAGGCGAAATGGCATAGTCCTCTTGGCTCTTATGGGGCTAATTCTAGTGAAGAGATACATAAAGCAGTGCCAAACACGCTAAGGATCCAAGGCTTGGATCTGTGAATCAAGGGAGGCTCCACAGAGGAGGTGGTCTTTGATTTATACCCTGCAGGGTGAAGAGACGTTTTTTGAACATGTGATAAAAGGATATTCCCAACACAGAGGCTGTGTCTAAGTCCTCCTCGAAACCCCAGCCCCAGCACATGCATAGCAGCACCTCAATCCATTTTCTGATCACATTGGAAATGTGAGAGTTGATGATCACAGGTTCCCTATGCCTCCTCCAAGCTTACTTTCCACCCCCCTACTAAAATATATCAGTAAGACTTCCAGAGAGAAGGGGTGAGGGGAGAGAAGTTCTCCTGAGTAACCTGATTATTGTAAAGAAATACAACCTCATGTTTCTTTGTCATTCCCA
The DNA here is from genome assembly GCA_008750895.1 of Mirza zaza. Taxonomy (NCBI): domain Eukaryota; kingdom Metazoa; phylum Chordata; class Mammalia; order Primates; family Cheirogaleidae; genus Mirza; species Mirza zaza. Next base: position 41,600 of record VSMD01117652.1, on the reverse strand, counting down.
AAGGGATGCTTCTACACGACAGACTAATCACCTGCAAAATTACCGTGAGGAGCTAGTTCTTAGTTACGTACAAGCAGAACAGCATTCAAAACATCTTCACATGGCTGGTTTTATAACTCAAGAAAGACTGCTCTGATTTAGCTTATTTTTCCAATTCAAACGTACAAGATAATAGAACAAATGGATACCGGTACCTGTCAAATGAGAGGGAAACAGAAACACAAGAAGCAAGTCTTAGGTAATCAATTCAAGCTTCTTACATCTAGTCGTGGAGACAGTGTAATTATTCTGGAGTCCAGAGCATAAAGCACGAGGCTTTTGAGGGTTTTTATATAGAAGATGTTACTCTTAAAATACCAATGATGTGCCGATGTCTATAGATTCGATAATGCCTGCGTCTCGGGGCCATATGCGTCACTCATGCAGACTGCCCACTGTGTTCTCTGTTTTCATATGGATGGTCTCCATTTTGTTAGGTCCAGGAAGCATCCACATCACATTCTAGCAAAACTTTCAATAGAAAATGTTTATTAGGAAACCAGTCACCGCTTTCTCCTGCCCACATCCATCCCTTATTATTATAACAATTTGGTACCAGTTTCAAGATTTATCTCAGAACTGATAGTGTGGAATTAAACTTAGAGCTCACTTCTTTCCCAGACCTAGACAGCCCTTGGTCCTAGGGTGACCTGAACCTGGTGACCTTTCCAACCCTGGCTCAAATGTCCAGATGCTGAAGGCAAATGTGGCCGCTTCCTGTTGGTAGCAATAATGAACATGCTGGATGGCTTTGTTTGTTTGTTCATTAGCACAGAAGCGTGAGCATGTGCTCCGGTGGTTAATTACATCTCTAAATTGCACAGGGTGCTTTCATTCTCCCTCTCCCTGCCTCAGTTGAGAGACACACCTGCCTTATCTGAGCATCAGATTTGACTTGCTATGTGTGGTTGGGCAGATCGATATCAAACCATCACCTTCTCACACAACAGCAAGGAAGGAAACACAGGGATATGGCTGAAAGTCTGACAGATTAGCAATCCTGCTCTGCTAATCACTGCCTGTAAGGCACGGGCCAAGTTACCTCAACTCACTGAGTCTGTTTCCTCTTAATGAAGATGAATCCTTACCTCCCAATGTTGATTTAAGGCTCATTCACTGATTCATTCATTCCCAACAAGTATTACTGAGTGCTGTATTAGTTTTCTATTGCTACCCTAACAAATTAGTACAAACTTAGTGGCTTAAAAGAACACAACTTTATTATTTTCACTGCTATAGGTTGGAAGTCCAATAAAGGTCTCACTGGACTAAAATCAAAATACCAAGAGATGTGCGTTCCTTTCTGGAGACTCCTTTAAAGGAGAATCTACTTTCTTGCCATTTCCAGCTTCTAAAAGTCACTGATTCCTTGGCTTGGGGGCCCTTTTCTTCCATCTACAAAACCAGCAATGGCAGGCTGGGTCCTCCTTATGCTGCCAACTCTCTGCTTCTCTGCAGCCAGGAAAAGTTCTCAGCTTGTAAAGACTCAGGTGGTTTGGATGACCCGCCTAGACCATCCAAGATGATTCCTCATCTCAAGGTCCTAAATGGTAAGCAGAGTTTGTTTTGCAACTTCATAGGTTCTGAGGATTAGGATGGACATTCTTTTCCTTGGGGTGGGTGGAGGCATTGTTCAGCCTAACACAAGCACACACTCTTTAGATCTGCGAACTCAAAGAAGATCCCTGCCTCAAAGAACTAGCTTTCTGGAGGGCAGGGACAGACAACAAACAATAAACATTATAAGACAAGCAAAGTAAACAATATGTTAGAAGGTATGAGTTCTACGGGAAAGAAAAAGTAGAGAAGACTAAGAGAATAGAAGAGCCGGGGTAGGGGTGGACTGTGGCATTAAATAAGATGGTAGTGCATATTAGAGAGAGTGAGCTGCTGGTCACATGATGAGGTGCACGGAATTGAGATTATGAAACAGTTGCAGCTATTGGGAAGTGACAAGCTCATTAATTTTTAAAGATGTATTCAGAGGTCCTAGCACATACTAGTTATATCTACAGCGATGAAGAGAGCCTGTTAAAGTATATCCCTCTGATTTTTAGGTTGGGGTATCTTGGCCCACGATGAATCAGACTTTGTAGCATAGTGAAAAGTGCAGAGATCCAGCTCTGCAAATCACTGGCTGGGTGACCTGGAAATGTCATTTCCCTTCTCTGGACCTCGGTTTACATGGGTTCATTGGCACTTGCCCCTGAAATCTCATGCTATTTGGAGAATCAAGATCAGTAAGTGTAACCAAAACAGCCTGGTGCTGGCATAAAGACAGACACACAAACCAGTGGAAGAGAATCAAGAGCCCAGAAATAAACCCTCATATATATGATCAAATGATTTTCAACAAGAGCACCAGAACCATTCAATAGGGAAAGGACAGTCCCTTTAACAAATGGTGCTGGGAAAACTGGACATCCACACTTAACAGAACGAGGTTGGACCCTTACCTTATACCATATACAAAAATTACCTCAAAATAGATCAAAGACCTAAACATAAAACCTACAACTACAAATCTCTTAACAGAAAACCTTCAGGACATTTTATTTTGCAATGATTTCTTGGCTATGACACCAAAAGCATAGGCAACAAAAGTAAAATTAGATAAATCAGACTACATTGAAATTTAAAGCTTCTATGCATCAAAAGACACAATCGACAGAGTGTTAGAGAATAGGAGAAAATATTTGCGAATCATTTCTCTAATAAGGGGTTGCTATCCAGAATATATAAAGAACTTCTTCATTCTACAACAACAACAACAACAACAAAAACACATACCCAATTAAAAAACAGGCAAAGGACTTGAATAGACATTTCAAGAAGAGACACAAATGGCCAACAAGCACATCAAACGATACTCAACATCACTAATCATTAGGGAAATGCAAATCAAAATCATGAGCTATCACCTCACACCTGTTAGGATGGCTACTATAAAAACAGAAAACAGAAAATAACAAATGTTGGTAAGTAGGTGAGGAAAGTGGAACCCTGAACATTACTGGTGCAGAAATGTAAGCTGGTGCAGCCACTATGGAAAACAATATAGTGGTTCCTCAAAAAGTTAAAAATAAAATGACCATAGTATCCAGCACTTCCACTTTTGAGTATATATCCAAAAGAACTGAAAGCATAGTAAAGAGATACACGTATTTGTACATCCATGTGCATAACAGTATTATTCGCAATAGCCAAAATTTAGAAGCAATTCAAATATCCACTGATGGATAAATGAATAAACAAACTGTGATGAATACATACACTGGAATATTATTCAGCCTTAAAAAGGAAGGAAATTCTGACACATGCTACACCATCATGCTACAACACATGCTACAACATGAACCTTGCTAAGTGAAATAAGCCAGATATCTAGAATAGTCAAATTCATAGAAACCGAAAGTAGAATGGTGGTTGCCAGGGGGGTAAAGAGAAGGAAAAATGCGGAGCTATTGTTTAAGGAGTACGGATCTTCAGTTTTGTAACATGAAAAAGTTCTGGAGATTGGTCGTACAGCAATGTGAATGTACTTTACTGAAGTATACACTTAAAAATGGTTAATATGATAAAGTGTATGTTATATGCACTTTATCACAATTAACAACTTAAATTTTAAAAAAAATAATGTCAGATTGAATGTGGTGGCTCACACCTGTAATCCTAGCACTTTGGAAGGCCAAGGCAGGAGGATTGCTTGAGGTCAGGAGTTCAAGACCAGCCTGTGCAAGAGTGAGACCCCGTCTCTACTAAAAAATACAAAAATTAGCTGGGCATGGTGGTGCATACCTGTAGTCCCAGCTACTTGGGAGGCTAAGGCAGGAGGACCGCTTGAGCCCAGGAGTTTGAGGTTGCTTTGAACTGTGATGACGCCACTGCACTCTAGCCAAGGTAACAGAGGGAGACGCTGCCTCAAAAATAAATAAATAATGGTGTCAGATCAGTAAAAATGTACACACAGGATGTATATAAAGCATGGTAAAAATGTGAGCACTCCATTGTGTTCTAACATGTTCTTTAGGAGAAGTGATGGGTTACTGAGAAACATGAACACCCCACCCCACCCCCGACCTTTGATGATGAATAATACGCGAATTGGGATGTTTGCCCAGGATCAACAGCTGCCACAGGACACAGCTCCTCAGGGTCTCTGTGGCAGACCATATATTCCCATCACACAGGTGAAAATTTAGGGACGAGCTATTATCTAAACATTGCAAATCAATGTTGGTAAAATACATTACTGCATTTTGAAAACAGAAGACAAGGACAACCTTAAATCTAGATATTCCACATAAAATTCTTCCTTGAATTGTATTAGTTCCTTTTAGTGCTTCAGAATCACAAAGATATTCATGGTCACAGGCATGGGTTTGTCAAAGAAGGCACGTGGCAGGATCTAGCTCCGTACAGTCTCTGTATAGGTTCTGGGCAGGAGAAAATCACCTCTTGGTTCATCTGTAATGCATTCACTCAGCAAACATTTACTTAGCAACTACCATATGCCAGCCCTGGGCCAGGCCTTGGTGATGCCTGGGAAAATGAGACATGTTCCCTGCCTGCGAGGAGACACAGCTGAATTGAGGAGTCAGAGAAGAAAACCTGTAATTACATTTCAGGATGTGCAGAGTCCAGAGGCAAGAGACAGCACGACACACTCAGAGAAAGAGTAAATAGTTCGGTAAGGGTGAAATATAGGCTACAAGGCAAGGAACCAGAAAGAGAAGGGCCTAAAAATTTACTGGGTTAGAACAAAATGCAATTTAACTCTAGCCATATGGCAGTGCTTCTCATTAAAATGTCCCCAGAATGGCAAGGTGCCACGGAGCCTACCAAATGGCGCTGCACTTCATCACTGATTTCATTTTGCTTACAAAGGAGTGGATGGTTCATTGATCACTCCCCTTGGGAGGTATTTAAATGTGTCCTCAGCTGCCTCTTGAAAGAGGCACAGCCAAGTGAGTTAAGAGCACGGGTTACAGAGTTAGCGACCGCAAAGGGTTTGATCCCAACTGTATCACTCTCTAGCTGTGCAGCCTTGGGTGAATGTCGTCAGACATTGGGCAGGCACTGTTCTTGACCCTGAGTATTCCAAGACAAATAAGGCAGAGTCTTCTTCATCCCTCCAGAAACCTCCACGCTGGTGGTCAGGCAAACACACGCAGGTCAATTTGTTCCCTCTCCCCACCCACCCCCTACTTATGCCATGGAAGAAGGGGCCTGTCTTGTTTCTCTCTGTAACAAGCAGGGACAGACTCCCCATCTGCTGTAGCAGGGCCCATAGGAAGGCAAGGCCAGTCCCGGGGACCTGGTGACAAAAGAACCAGAGACTGAACAGAACCTGTTATGGGTTCTCTACTCTCTATTCAGTAGAGCCTGTCGGAACCAGAAAAGGCCCCTGGAGATCAAGTGGATCAACTCCTTCACTTTGCAGATGAACAAATCGAGACTCCAAAGATCCCAAGATTCACCTAAGTTCACTCCACTGATTGAACAGCCCCCCTTCTCCTCCTCACACAAGGCGGCCTCAGTCCTCATCATCTCCTGTTTTTAGATCTATTAATAAATATATATATATTTTTTTCCATAGCAGAACATGCTCTTCACAGCAGATACTTCAAACGGGGAAGGGAAATCAAAAAACATCCACTCATTCTATCCCTTTTTACCTTCTAAAAACTGAGTCCCTGCAGCATGATGCTGTTCAATGTCATCAAACTTCCCAGGTGAGGAGGCACGTGGGGCTAACTCACCGACTCATGGCGGCAGAATCGGCAGGATGGCTCGAACCCTATTTTCTAAAGGTATGTCTAGGTCTCCACTTGTTCCCCACTCTGAGGTGGAGAGTAAGGTTCTGGATTTAGTCAGACAAGGGTCTATATCTGGCTCCTCACATACTAGGTGGGAGACCTCAGACAAGTCACTAAACTTCTCTAAGCCTCAGTTTCCTCATGTGGAAAATGGGTACAATGCCACCCACCTCTGTAAATTACTGTGAGGACAGTACAGAGTCAGCACAGGGCTGGGAAAAGGGTAAACCCTCAATAATGGTAGCGAGGAGGAGGAGAAAGAGAGCATTAGCAGTAGTATCAGAATTATATCTTTGCCAAAACAGACAAAGGGAATTCTCACTGTTCTATCTCTGACCTTTGAATTTTGTACGTTTTGCATTTAGTAATAAAATGTATTACTACCAAATCATATGTTTTGTGTGTGTGTACATACACACACAAACCCCAACCCTCTTCTAATCATCATAGTAACATTGTAAACCCATGAGGAAACAGGTTCAAAGGTCCAAATGCCTGGGACCAGGACACCCCACAAGAAAGTTAAGAAACAGAGCTGAAGTCAGGAGTCTGACTCAGCCATGCCCTGTCTGCTATGCCCACACCCCCTCCCCCAGGTCTTCTTCCTCAAGTCTTCTGACAGATTCTAAATATGAGCTTCAAGGGTTGCCTTCGTCTCCATTTCCAGGTACTTTTGTGAGCTGCTGGACCCCCTCCCAGGAAATACCTTGCACTCCTGCAGCCAAGACCCCAATCCTTGCATACGTTTTCCCTTACATGCCTCTCCTGGTGGGCCATGTGTGCTTACAAATGCAGTGCTTTCCCCTTCTGAATAAATAAGCATCGAGATCACACATCTTTCGACAAAGATTTCCTTTCACTCACCCACCTGATGTTTGTTCAACAGCAACCCTGGCCCTGTGTGATTCTCCCAGTGCCCAGCCCCACAGTCCCTCTTGACCCAGAGCACTTCCATCATCCTCCCAGCCTTGTTCCTCCCGTCTCCTTCCCCAGAGCCCCAGGGGCCTTCGTATTTTCCATTCAGGGAGCTTCTAGGTCCTTGTGTAGGTGCTCCCGTCCCACACTGGTGTGACCTCATTTGACTCTGCAAAGCTCCTCGGTGCCCTCTGCCCCCTCCAGCTGCCTCTGGCTGCTGGCCAACTTCATCACAAGCTGTTGTCCCCTCCTCTCTTCTGGGCCTTTCCACCTTCTGCAGCTTGGGTCCCCCCCCCCCCGCCCCCCACAGTTGGCCTGTCATCATCTCCTGCTTTAGTCTCTGCCTGTGTCTTTCTGTGGAAGCTCTTCCCTCTCCTCCTCTCCTCCGTGCACTTCAGACAGCGACAGACCTTTCGAGAGTGCCGCTTCCCCTTCTAGTTTTCTTCTTACACCTTCTGTTTACCACTCGACGTTCCCTTGTCCATGACCCTAAATCTCTCTTCTTCACTGCATGCCGCTCCCTCTCTCATACTCCCCTCCGTGCTCGCTCTGCAGCCTCAACCCCGTTATTCCAGAACACGTCACCAGCTCTGTGTCGCCTCTTCTTGCATTCAGGGGCCTCGACGCTGTTCCGGCTGTGTCTGCCTCCTTTTTATGTTATCCTTGCAGAAAATAAATTTCAAAGATATTCTCTTTTACACCACAAGAGTAAGTGGCAATTCAGGCCTCAGCTCCCCCCTTACCATAAACAGGAGACATAGCTGGGACCTCATTTGACGCACCTCCAGACACACACAGCCTCTATGCACCGTTCCTGTTGCTATCTACCAACTTGGCTGTGGTCCTAATTATTTTCTCTTCTTCTCCCCTTAACCCACATCCCTGACTTATTTCTTGTCAATTTCCATATGTGCTTCACACCCTCTACTCCCCACTGATTCCAAAAAGCAAATTTGATCAATTCATTCTCCAGCTTGCAAGGTTCCAATGGCTCCCCATTACTTTAATCGTAAAGCCAAAACTCACCCGTGTGGCAGGCAAGGCTCTTCGAGATCTGGCCCCTGCCTACCGCTGCGCCTCAATCAATCCCTCTACTCAGCACCACCCAAGCTCACTGGGACACAGTCATGTGGGACCACTCTGCACCCATGTGGGTACAGCTAAAGGAAACACACCATGGTAGTGCACGTCACCGTGCCTGGAATATGATGTTTTCTCTGTTAGGAATGCCCTTCCCACAGCCACTGCATATCTGACAAACTCCTTTCTTTCTTTATCCTATTTTCCTATCATCCTTCTAGCTTCAACTCAACAAAAAAAATTGGGACTAGATGGCCAGAAGGAAGTGGGCAGAGTGACAGGGAGAAAGGAAAGCAAGGTATTGGGATGATTTCTTGACTAATAACTTTTTCCATAGTTATTATAACTAAATGGTTTCCCAAATGAAGTTTACCCAGCAGCCAACTAGCCCTATACTTCCCTTGACACAGTCCAGTTGGATAACTAGATGCCCCAGTATAAACCAGCACGGTAACAGCAACAGTAAAAGTAATAGCTAATACAGCATACTTCAGAAAACTTCTCCATTCTCTACCTACATTAACTCATGTATTCCTGAGTAAATGGTGAGGAAACATAAACATATTAAGCCATTTGCTCAGAGCCATACAGCTTTTAATGGAGGGCCAGGGTGAAAATTGGGCCATGTGACCCCCAAACCAATGCTGTTAATCTCTACACCAACACTGCATCTATGGTCTGCTATTATAAGTGGATTACTAACACATACCAAACTTTCTAAAGCAAGTGCTCAGCATCTCCCATGCTCACTGTCTTATTACAGACAATGAAGGTTTGGGCCCTCTTAAGTAGACTGTAACATTCTTCCCGAAGCCCATGATGATGAAAAGAATACAAGAGTTTGAATCAGAAGACCTGGTGGGATTCAAGTTCTATCTATATTATTCATTAGCTGCGTGGCCTTAGGCAAATCATTTAACTTGGACCTCAATTTCTGCCTATAATGGAGATATTAATACCTACCCTCAAAGGAATGCTCTAAAGTATAAATGAGATAATGTCTATGAAAATACTTTGCAAATGGTATCATTTCAATTCTAGCAGTTCCATTCAAATAGCCATGATCATTGTCTAGACATGAAGATCACCTGGAGCTCCTTAATTCATGGAAACTAAAATTCTGCAAGCAAATGCCCCCAGTGTATCCCATAGCTAATCAGAGCCCGGGCATGGAAACTTTTTCTGCACGGTAACTTTTATCCTGTACAAAAATACTCCTTCTTTCAAATCTTCCCTTGAAGGAGACCTGCAGAGATGATTTCAGCTTCCTCCAGGGATGAGACAAGGAGAAATCAAGGAGAAAGAGAGAGAAAAGCCAGCTTCAACTCATTCTCGTTTCATTTTTTAACCAAGCATGATCTTCCTAATTTTTATTTCATTATTTGCTGTTCTCCCTCTTTTCCAACTTAAATGTTAGCCATGCTTACTATCGTCCCAGCTGATGCTGAGAAAAAAATCTGCTTTCAGAACACCCAAATTCTTAGATGCCCTCCTCCAGCTGTGGCCACTTTTCTTTCTCCAACTACATCTGTACGTAGTTGTGGGTCAGGGACCTGGGTTCAAATCCCAATGCTGCCCCTGGCTGGCTATGATACGAATCAACTCAGCTTCAGCCAGGGAGAAAACATGGCCACCAGGAATGAAGCTGAAGGACCCAAACTTTTTATAGGAAACTATCATATCAGTCAAGAGGCTAGAAAGACAGCAGTGGAATGCCAGTGTGAACTACAAGATTTCTTACAAACTAAGAGCTCAAGAACCTTAAACCAATAAACTGAATTTCAGTAAATGAAGTTGGAACACAAAGAAGAGAGGAATTAAGTCTACCCGGTCTTAGAAAAACAGAAGAGGAAATATTTTTGGCAGGTCTGGAGAGGTTAAAGTTGTCCAGGTGACTAGGGTACAGAAAATGCAATCCCATTAGATGGAAGAACAACATGTCCAAATCCTGGTTTGTGAGCGGGGCTGACATGTGCAGGAAATAGCTGGAAGATTGATGTGGTTCACACAAAATGATGTGTGGGACTGAAGACAGGAGACAGAGAATGTCTGTGAAGTTGCAAAGCACCACACAAGAACATGCTGTGCTACCCAGCAAGCCACAGAGATCTGTCTTTACCAAAAGTCCCTTAAGAGACAGTGTCATGTTGGAGGAAGAGTGTAGGCCTGGTGCCAGACTGCCTGGGCTCCACATTCAGGACTGACCACCTCTGCACCGTATGACTTTTTTTTTTAATTAACAAGTAAAAACTGTATATATTTATGGTATACAGCATGATGTTTTGATGCACGTGTGCATTGTGGAATGGCTAAATCAAGCTATCCTTGGCCTGGTTTCTTGCGCAAAATCGGGATGGTATTAACAGGACCTAACTCAAGAGACTTGTTGTGACAGCTCAGTGAACATTTAGAATAATGCAAGATCATCTGCTCTGTCTGTCACAAAGTCATGACTGTCAGTGATTCATTGAAAGAATCTTTGGTTTTTCCCAAAGGCCCATGTCCACATAGGGTTCAGATTCAAGAAACCATTTCGGGAACTGCCCATAACTGGTATTTATAGTGATTATCAAAGAAATAGATCAGGGGTCAGCAAACTGCAGCCAGTGGGCTAAATCTGCCCCAACACCTGTTTTCCTAAGTGAAGTTTTATTAGAACACACTCATTAGCATATTATCTGTGGCTGCTTTTAAGCTACAGAGGCTGAGTAGTTGCAACAGAAACTATATAGCCTGCCAAGCCAAGAATATTTACTATCTAGTCCTTTCCAAAAAAAGTTTGCTGATCCCTGAGATAGATGACTGAATGCTACAGCGTGAGACAGGTGACACTCAACACATATACATGTGTATCTATAATCTAGAATGTTGATTCAAGAATTTGCTCATTATCCTTTCCTGATCATTAAACTAGTCGTTCTCAGTGTGGCATTATTCTGTCACTATTTATACCAGAGGGTTTCTCCCCCCTTGTGGTGGGAGTGGAAGACGGGAGTTGAAACCACTATCTTAGATCTTCCCAGATTATTAGAGCCAACACAGGTGGTGTTTAATTCAAAGCAATCTTTTCCCTAACACAGGCTGAATTACATTCCTCTTCTTCCATCAGACAAACATCAGACCCAATGGGCATTGTGTTGCAAAGACAAACTGCTGAAGGCAGAGAGCTGTGAAGACTGCTGGCCTTCTGAAAGAAACACACAGTTACCTTAGCCTCTAGTATTGAGGTACAAAAACTGCCTTTGTGGTTGTCTGAAATACAAGAGATCTCAATCTCTGTTTACTGAACCTTAAACCTTGACAAAATAGGTTACCTTCAGGTCCTGAACTAACTTCAGATTTTTCCTTTCCTTAAGGAACTACAAAAGAAAGTGAGCTATATGCACCACATCCCTTTTGTTATGTTAGAATTAGGGGTGAGCCCAGAAGGAAATGCTTGTCAGCGAACCTTCCCTGCAGATGCCTCTGGAAAGCAGTGGTTGACCATGCCCTTTGAGCAGTATGTTCTCAAATGGTTTCTGTGAACATGATTTTAATAGGATTCCTATAAGAACAGAGAGAGGTTTCATGGCCACAAAAGCTCAAAACCAATTATAAAATGTCAAGCATACTGTTTCTAGCAGGACTTCTCAGAGCCTTTAATTTGTGCATTGTGAATCTCCTAGAAGCATGCAGAGCTTCCCAAGCTTATTTAACCAAAGAAAGCTTTTATGAGTCTGATTTTTCTTAGAACATGGTTTGAGAAATGTCATTAGATTACAAAAAAAAAAAAAAAAGTTTCCTGATGGATGCAACCTACTTTACATGCCCTCTTGGAAAGAGGATCTATTCATCAGAAATTGGTGGTTTTTGCCATTCTTTCCACCGAAGGAGCTAACAATTACTAATGCAAATGCTAAATTCTACATCATCACTTGGCACTGAGGGAGACAACTTATACAGAGGCCCGGCTTTGCAAACCTCAGGCTTGCAAACTGGCTCTGAGCTATCAAATCAGATGTCACACATCATGGGAAGCTTAAGGAATGAATGTTGCTTGAGCCACCACTGCAAGCCAAGAACTCTTTTACCTATAACATCATCTCTTTACGCCTTCAAAACAACCCTTCGAACTAGTTATTATTCCCATTTTGCAGATGAGGATACTGGGGGCCAGAGGGTAACTTTCCTAACTGCAAAATCACCAGGATTTAACTTGTGTCTGTCTGGTTCAATAATACAAAGTTATTCCAAGCACTTTAACAGTGCTGTCCAAGAAAACTCTCCACGATGAAAATGATCTGTATCTGTGCTGTCCCCTAGCTCTACCATGGTACCCACTAGCCACATGAGGCTACTGAACACCCAAAATGTGACTGGTATGACTACGGAATTGGATTTTTATTTTAATGAATTTAAGTTCATAACATGGTATCCCGTGGCTACCATGTTAGGGAATGTAGCTCTATAGCATTCTTTTCTTAAGTACAGAGGCTGTTTGCCTCAATTTTACCAAAACTCCAGGTTATTAGTTTTCCATTAGCGAGCTCCAATTTTACTTTATATCACTAATCAAGGAGATCCCAAGGACTGGCAAATACAGTGGAGAAAAGAAGTAACACCAGAAAGTATGGCTAAGATTGAACATGATCTAAAGGAACATAGGTGGCGAGGGGCATTTCCTGTGGGGCCAGACCATCCGATGTATTTTAATAGATTATCAGGTGAGGTATGGAAAGGCACAGCACGAGCACAAGCCCTGATCGGTCTGGGGATTGAGAAAAAGCCCAGTGCACTGCAGTGGGCTCTGACACACCGTGTAAAGCTTCCCCTGTTCTATGTGCTAGCACTAAGCACATAAAAGGTTTGAATGTTCCGCTCAAAACATTAGACTGCAAGATTTGGAAAAATCCACCTAACCCAGCAACTCCATGCCAAACAAGCCCAACGAGTGATGGATAACTGTGAGGAAGTATGTTTAGGTGTAAAGGGCTAGATTTTCTGGGTCCCTTTTTAGAAGTTGTATTATTTTTTTTCAACTCTTCATGCTAATCTTTGACACAGATCCCAGGATTCCACCTTTGGGGGAAAAAATACCTCCTTAAGTTGTTAATGTTGTATCTTGATAATTCAACTGGGTGATGGCAAAAGTAAATTATGGGTTGTTCTTCAACTTTACTAGTTTAGCAATTCATCAGCTGACTATAGATATATACCCCAGCACAGAGCCTAACAATACAAGTTCTGCAATCACACTGTCTGGTTCAAACACTGGTTCTGCCACTTACTAGCTATGTGACCCTGCCCATGTACTAGCACTTAACTTCTATACGCCTCAGTTACCTCATCTGTAAAATGGGGACAAGAATGGAACCTACCTCTCAGGAATGTTCTCACATGCTAAGATAGAGCCAGATTGTAAGCACTTGCTACTAAGGACATAGCTTCTTTAAGGATACTGAACAAGTCACTTGTTCACACTAAATCACTGGGCTTTTTAATATATAGAATGACAATGTTTCCTTTATATGTATGTATCTTTCTTATACAGTCTACCTGAGATAATGCAAATCAACATGATTGCAAAAGCACAAAGCAATATAATAACAACATTTTCTCTTATATTAACATACTACATTTTTTCTTGGGATCAAAAAGGACCTATTTGTCTAGATGGGGGTGACAGAGTGAGACCCTGCCTTCCAAAAATAAAGAAAAAAGAAAAAAAAGAGGATCTGTTTATTCGACAGGAATTATAAAATATGAGAATTAGAAGGATCCTTAGAAATCATTTTATCCAATCCCCAATCCAATGCAGGATCCTCTACATTGCCCCTTTCCCTCAATTTTCCCAGCTTGTCAACTTTGGGAAAGTAAGCACATTATATAAACCATTTCACACTCTGACACTTCCATAAGCCAAGACCTGCCTCCTCTAACCCCCGCACCTTTGGTGGTGAAGAGAAGAATCCTAACTCCCATCCCCACACGTCCACCTGGCAGTTTCCTAAATAGCTGAAGATAGTGAACTTGCTCCACACTTCCCCCAGCCCCATCCTCACCGACACATGTTTTACAATATGAATATTTCCAGTTGCTTCTATTACTTTCTCTTTTTTTCTATATATATATATTAGTTGGCCAATTAATTTCTATTTATAGTAGAGACAGGGTCTCACTCTTGCTCAGGCTGGTTTCGAACTCCTGACATCTAGCAATCCGCCCGCCTCGGCCTCCCAGAGTGCTAGGATTACAGGGGTGAGCCACTGTGCCTGGCTGCTTCTATTACTTTCTAATTCTGATTGGCTCTCCAGAGGCAGAGAAAGGAATCCATGATCAGCTTTTGATTTCTGTCTAAAGCACTTCTATTAGTATACCCCAAGAGTGATTGGGCCCCTTGAGTAGCGCCTACTGGCACACATAACTTACATCAACTACCTCCTATAGTAGTATAGGCCAGATAGTCACTACATCCTATTTTGCTATTAACACTAATGGTTTGCACCTAAGTGCAGGTCTTTGCATTTAGCCCTTTTAAACTTTACCCTGTTTGATGCAGCCCCCACCCCCCTTCTCATGTGTAAAGATCAGTTTTTAGCCTGCTATTTTGGCTCTTGTCTGTGTTATCTGCCAGTCAGATAAGCATACTTTGTTCACTTTCTCCCAATCCCCGATAAAATTGTTAACAATCAAAACGACTTCCAGTTGACTGCCCAAGTTTACTGGGCAGTCAGTTTACTGGGTGTCAGAGATACTAGACATTTAAGGCTGTTCCATTCAAACATGTGCTCATTCATTCAGTGGACACTATTGACTGCACCCTTTGAGGAAGGCCCATAGGCAGAGGAGAGAACTATGAAGTGAAAGAGGCACTGTCACTGTGCTTGGGACACTCACAGTCTTAGAGAGGGACGACATGTGCAGGATTAACTAGAATGTGGGTTTTCATGTGGGTGCCCTGGAGCATGGGGGGACAGCCATTCATTCTGGGGATCCAGGAAGGCCTGAGAGAGGGGAAAGCAACAGACGAGGGTGTTGATGGATAAGAAGGGGTTGCAGGCTGTGATACTGAAAAGGGAGATAACAGAAACTTGTAGGAAAATGGGATTTTAAATGATGCAAGTGACATAACTATTTTTTGTTTGTTCATTTTGGAATATGTTTCTGCTTTCTGGGAACCTTGCTGAGAAGTAAGTAGTATGTTAACTGTTATCTCACAATCCTCTCCTTATCCAGAAATGGTTCATTCCACTTCCATCTTCTGATTTGGGACTTGCTAATAAAATTTCTTTCTTTCCTAACTTAAAATGCAAAGCAAAAATACCTCGTGTGTACAAATCAGGGGCAAACTCTTCCAGCCTGTGCTTCACAACTCTCTGAATGTCGTGCATGCATGCTTGCTGCCGTCTGAAAGCTGGAGAGGCTGGCTCCACGCTTGGAGACCGGCCTACACTGAGGCTTTATAATGCTTCCTGGGTTTTGTCCAGTTCCTTGCAGGGTGCCCAATTACATTTCATTTTCTGTGTGGCCTTTCCTTCCTTTGAACACCGACTTGAGGGCAGGGTTAGGGTTTGAATGTGTGTTCTTCTGATATTGAAGTCCTTCATCAGGGGAAATGCAGTCTGACTCCTGGCTGGGCTTTTGTTTATAAATGGGCTTTTCACAGTTCTTCCTTTCCAATTCAGTCTCTAGCTGAAGCTTGAAATGATTAAAGATGTTTGCAGGAGCCAGAGTTGAGGAACTGTTTTTTTATTCTTTTCTATTGGAGATGACTAGCTCACCATCAACATCATTGCAACCGCACAGAAACAAAAGGCAGTGCAATTAAGAGTGATTGGTTTTTAGCGGGAGGGTCTTTTTTCCTTGTGGAAGGAAGATGAGGAGAGATTTGTGGACAGGGGCTGTATCTTATTCTTTTTTGTTTCCTCAGCACTGTGCACAGCACCAAGCATACAGCAGGTTCTTAATATTAATAAATACTGAATAAGAGGATAGCATGATGGATGGGTGGGTGGATGGATAACATAGCTTCCTGATCTCAAAATGAGACTGTCCTAATTAAATATAATTTTAATATTAATTCGAATCTGCGATTCTAGGCTTAAATCACTTTTTGAAGTAAATTAGGACATTGATAGACGTATTTACTTGTGTAATATGCATATGCTATAGAAGGTAGGCCACGATGGAGAATCCCAGTAGTCTATAGAGTGCATATGACCCAAATGCGGCTCCTTAGCTCACTAGTTAGCAAGCACAGTAGTAAGAACCAGAATCCTGTCTATTAATATCTATCCCAGAATGTTACAGATCAAAAGCTCTCATTTTACAGATAAGAAAAATGAGGCTGGTAGAAGGAAAGTCACTTGCCCAAGGTCACATAGCTAGAAGGTGCATGGCCTGGACTGAATTTATTGTTACTTTCCCAGGGAATCTGATCATTCCTATTCAAGATAGAAAAATAATATGCAGCAGCTCAAGCCATAACAGACCTAATGGACTCAATTAACTCCAAGGTTCCCTCCTTGCAATGAAGACCCAGCAAGTCTAAGACATCGGGAGCCAGAGTGAAAGTGATAATTGCTCTAAATGGATAGCACTGGATTATAATAGCCTGTCTTACCTTCCCAAAGCGTGAGGTACTCACTTGACGGAGTAGCTGTCTCTGCCTAGCATTCACTGAATTGAAATTATGGGTAGTTTCAAACGGATTAGGAGATAAGAGGGCCTTTGGAATTATCATGTAAATGTCTTTCAAACTTGTAATAGCATTAGTATTTGACAGCTCCAAGGACTCATCCACGTTAGAGAGAGCTCACCTCCCAACGTAAACTGCTGGAGATCTGAAACACAATTACTGAGTGTCGGCAAGTCCATGTGAGAAATGTAAAACGTACAGTACATCGATATTGGAGCAGTTATTTTTAAGGTTAATTTTTAACATAAACTGCTGGAGACATGCAACAGCATTACTGAGTATCTGCAAGTCAATGTAAGAAATGTACAGTGCATCAGTATTGGAGCAGATATTTTTAAGGTTAACTTTTAACTCCTGAAGTGGAGAGGAAAAAAAAAAAACAATAGCCTCAATCTGTGAAGTTGTTCCTATCTAAAGACTCCCAACACCCACTCCTAAAATTGTGCTTGGCACATAAGCCACTTGGCTAACTTCAGGTGGCTGAATGAACAAAGGTTATGCACGTTCACCTGACCTGCCCATGAACTCCTAACAATAAGTACTGAGCTGGTGGTTCTTTCCACTACTCCAACATGCTGGACCAACATATGATGCTATATAAAGCAAGATTATTCGAGCGCTGCATGCCAATATCAGGGTTTTATTTTTTAAATAAGCCAAAAAGAGTGTTTTTCATATTTTATCCAGTTAACAGTAACATCTTATGCTGTTCCACGGAGACTTACCAAGTGTGGGCCCTAAAGTATCTCACGTAGCCTGGGCTGTTTATTTGAGCCACTTCTCACGCGAATCTACAGCATTACCATTTAGTAATGCTGAGGACAGAGAAGCAATCATAGCTTGCGCCCATCTAGACGCATTACACAATTCATACGCAGTGCAATCATGACATGGGATTTATTCAGTCTCAGACACTGACGTTGATGTGGCTCAAACCTAATTTTCTAGCGGACAGCACAATTCCCATTGATTTGGGGAGATATATTCACATTGTCTTGCTTTTGCAGACTCGCTCGCCCAGAGTCCATGCAAAAACAAATCTCTAAACATCAAAATACCTGTGGGGGTGGTGGGAGAAAATCCTTTTCTTTTTTAAAAGCACTGGAGTGAACTTATCACCAAAAAGGCCACATTTTGACATGACGGGAAGTAACATCGCATTGTCCTACCATAAGGTGCTGAATAATCAGAAATGTATAAAAGAATTCCATTATGTGCATAAAATGATTTGCCTATCCACTCAACTGCAAACATTTGGCATTTCATATACATTAAAATGAAATTTCCCGGAGAAACTATTGAATTTACTTTACATGGTGTAAGTACCTAAGCAATTTTACAACTATTAAGACACAGGAGTCCCCTTTTCAGACATGTTTATATCTTGGTTTTTTGTTTTGTTTTTGTTTTTTCCTCTCCCTGTAAGATCTCTAAAATTTAAGGTACCTTACTCATGTGGTTGCCAAATATTTACTGAGTGTCTCATTCAAAAGAATTTTCATTTATGGAAAAACATGTATGAAAAGACACCTGCACTCAAGGAGATCACAACCTGGTCAGGAAGATAAGACATAAAGATGCCTGCTCTGATATGCCATGTCATTTGTTTGTGAAAAGTACAGTAAAATAGAGAAGGAGAAAGCTTAGGTCGGGGGACCCTGGGAAGACTTCTGAGAGAGCGAGTGTGCATGCAACCCTAAACTATACAGTGGGCATTATAACAGAGACAGGAACAGAGCAGTGTAATGTGCATAAAACCACAGAGTGTAACAACAGGCAGGGATCTTAGAGATCATCCATCCAAACCCTTGTTTCTCAGTTGAGAATATTCAGGTCCAGAGAGGTCATGTAAGTAGCCCAAGGACACACAGATCTTCTGAATGACCTGAGACTAGAACACATCCATTCTATCCTACCCTAGCTCTGCTACGCAGCCTGTCAGGGGTTCCTTTCTTTTACCTGCACACAGGTAACTCAATTCGGCATGGGTGACTCAGTAGAAGCGACCACAGAGATTTGTCAAGACTGAGCTTCATCGTTTAGGTCCCTTTTCAATATGAAAAGCCTATCCATGATTCCAGTTGGAATAAAACAAACTAAAAAGTAAGCTGTGTTCGTGACATTGTATAATGACATCATTATACAATAGTGACTTACTAGGTAAAAGTTGATAATACATTAGCACTCTTGCCACAATAAAGTAAAAAAAATAGAGAGATAAAGAAAAAGACTCCTAATTTCATGGTACAGTAGATGTCAGAACAAGAAATGAACTTATACCTATGAGGTCAATCTCATCTTGTAGTCAGGAAATATTAATTTGCTGATATGCTTTATGCTGGTGAGTTTAAAAGAAAATTGCCATAAATGGTGCTACAAAATTTCAACATCTCTTATGAGGCTGAGCAAGAACAGTAAAAAGGAAACTGTTTTAGTTACCATATTTTATTACACAAAGGGCTGATGAATCAGAAAATTGGAATATTAATAAAATATTTTCTACATGGACTTTGCTGATTAAATAAATAGCTTCACGCTTTTACAAAGATCTAATATGTTACAGTCATGTTTAAGGGCAGTAAGTCCTTTCTGTAATTACTAATAGGGATGGTTTAATTACACCCATAAGTCCCAAGATACTGCCACATTACACCAGCTGGGGACTGAAGTGCCCACTCTCTACCTGATTCCTAGATTATCTGGAGTCTGACATGCAAATCCCATCAGCTTTGATTCATTTCCTTCTAAGGAGCTCAGGTAATATATCTTTGCCTTATTCATAAAGAAAAATAATCACAATGGATGCATCGATTTGCTTACATTGTTAACTCTCCGGGGCATAGTTACCTATTTCCTAGAGAGGAGGAATTAGCTCGTGAGTATACTGTCAGAAGCACAGACACAGCAAGATCAGACAGAGCCCAAACATCCCAATACTCTGGTAACTGGAAGATGCATCTCAGGATCCTTCCTTGTATGAGGGAATGGTCCCATTAAATAAATGCTAGAAGCACACTATGAGAATTGATAGCAATTCACAGGATAGAAAATCCAGTCCCCCTCATCTCCTGCCCAACAAACGGACTTTGCTAAGAAGAGAAATGGGGGAGCCAAAATGGCTTCAAAGCTATAGGTCAGTTAAAACTGCTTTAAACATGTATTTCCTACCTTGATTTGCCTTGGGGGATTTATCCTCTCACCCCTGTTTTGGTTCATGCAGTTGGGTGGGGCTGACCTCCTCCTCTGGCTGCAGAGGCATGCCTGAGGTCCAGCCCTGGCCAATGAGCATGAATTCCACCTCCTCAACTCTAACTGTAGTGGCTGGTTCAGGAATGAGAACAAGTCCCTTGAGAGCTAGTCTGAGGCCATTCTGTGGATCTACTGAGAAAAAGCCCTCTTTCCTCCTGGGGTTTCTAAACTAGTAGGATTTAAGCCTGGATTATTGGAGGCCATCGTTGCCAATGCTTGGGGAGAGACTACTAATAAAGATAACGCAGAGAAGGCCAAGAGGGTGTGTGCAAACAACTGATGGAGCTCTTGGCTCTAGCCAGGACTGCAGCTAGACCACACCTAGATGTGGTTCTGTGAGCCAAGAAAGTCTCTTTTAGACTGAAATCAGATTAAGATTTTTGTCATTAACAACCTAAAGAGTCTGCATATACTCAACATTCTAAATTCAAACTAATAACTTAACATGGTAGCAGGTGTCCGAGGGACCCTCTATCAACCTTCCATCAAAATTAAAAGAATGTACAGAAAGGAAAAATGCAGTATCTTGAGACTGCACCAGGGGTTAAGAGAATCCTATATCTAGAAAACTCCAAAGACTCCACCAAAAGACTCCTGGAACTGATAAATTCAGCAAAGTCTCAGGTTATAAAACTAGTGTACACAAATCAGTAGCATTCCTATACACCAATAACAGTCAAGCTAAGAGTCAAATCAAAGATTCAACACCATTCATAATAGCCACAAAGAAAATAAAATACCTAGGAATATACTTAACAAGGAGGTGAAAGATCTCTGCATGGAGAACTACAAAACACTGAGGAAAGAAATCACAGATAAGACAAACAAATGGAAAAACAGATCATGCTCATGGATCAGTAGAATCAACATTGTTAAAATGCCCATACTACCCAAAATGATTTACAGATTCAATGCAATCTCCATCAAAATACCAATGTCATATTTCACAGATCTAAAAAACATAATTCTATGCTTCATTAAGAACCAGAAAAGAACTCAAATAGCCAAAGCAATCTTAAACAAAAAGAACAAATCTAGGGCATCACATCACCAGACTTGAAACTATCCTACGAGATTACAGTAACCAAAACAGCATGTATTGGCACAAAAACAAAGATGTAGACCAATGAAACAGAACAGAGAACCCAGATATAAAACTATCCACATACAACTAACTGATCTTTGACACAGCAAACAGTAATATACACTGGGGAAAAGAAGCCCTATTCAATAAATGGTGCTGGGAAAATTGGACAGCCACATGCAGACGAATGAAACAGGATCCATATCTCTCACCACTCACAAAGATTAATTCAAAATGGATAAAAGACTTAAATGTAAGGCATGAAGCCATAAGAATTCTAGAAGAAAAATGTTGGAAAAACTCTTCTAGATATCAGCTTAGGCAAAGAATTTATGCAGAAGACCCCAAGGGCAATCACAGCAACAACAAAAATAAAGAGGACTTGATTAAATTAAAGTTTCTGCACAGCTCAGGAAATACTCAACAGACAAACAGACAACCTACAGAATGGGAGAAAATATTCACAAGCTATACATCTGATAAAGGACTGATAACCAGAATCTACAAAGAACTCAAGCAAATCAGCAAGAAAAAAACAATCAAACCCATTTAAAAGTGTGCAAAAGACATGAACAGAAGATTTACAAAAGAAGATAGACAAATGGCCAATAAACTTGCGAAAAAATGCTCATCATCACTAATCATCAGGGAAATGCAAATTAAAACACCTTACCCCAGTTAGAATGGCTTTTATTAAAAATTCCAAAATCAATAGATTCCCTGCCATACATGCAGAGAGAAAGGAACACTTATAAACTGTTGGTGGGACTGCAAATTAGTACAACCTCTATGGAAAACAGTATGGAGATTCCTCAAAGAACTAAAAGTAGACCCACCATTTGATCCAGCAATCCCATTACTGGATATTTATCCAAAAGAAAAGTCATTTTATCAAAAAGACATCTGCACTGGAATGTTTATAGCAGCACAATTCACAATTACAAAGATGAGAAATCAACCCAAGTACCTATCAATTCATGAGCGGATTAACAAAAGGTGGTATATGTATACTATGGAATACTACTCAATAGTGAAGAAGGATGAATCAAGGCCTTGTTGCATTGTTTTGCAACAATTTGGATGAAACTGGAGACCATTACCCTAAGTGAAGTATCTAAAGAATAGAAAAACAAACACCACATATACTCACTGTTAAACTGGAACTAATCAATGAGCACACATGTACACAGAGGGAAGTAAAACTCAGTGGAAATCAAGCGAGGGGGCAGGGAGAGAAAGGGATGGGTAAAAACCTACCTAACGGGTACAATGAGGACTATCTGGGTGATGGGGCACACTTATAACTCTGACTCAAGCATATTGAAAGTGATCCATGTAACCAAAAATATTTTACCCCTGTAATATTTTGAAATAATTAAAAAAATAAAGTAATTATGGGTAAATTTACTAGGGGATTTTGAATATAAATTTTAATTGGCTTAGTTATGTTTCTACTCATTATTATGTGACTTAAACATTATACTGTATCTTGCTGATGTTTTAAAAAGCTATTATTATTAATATGATTTATTTAAAAAAGAAACTATACTGCTAATCCTTATGATTCAGTCATAAATCTTTACTGTTTTGTAATAAAACACATTTCCAATAATGCTGGAATCGCTCCCTACCCCCCCAAAAAACACCAAAAAAGAAAAGACCAGAGGAGAAAAACTAAATGTTTTATGGGTATGTCAGTATGAAACATAAAATCTAAGCCTACGTCCACTCACTCTACTCTTTGAACCAGAACAATATAATCCCATGCTGTCTAATATGGTAGCCACTAGCCACATGGTGGTTATTTAAAATTAAGTAAAATTTTATTTTTCAAAAAATTTCAGTTTCTTAATCACACCAGCTACATTTCAAATACTCGATAGCCACGTGTGGCCTGTGGCTACCATAGTGGACAGCACAGATGTAGAACATTTTCATCATCACTAAAAGTTCCAGTGGAGAATGTTGATAATAGTGCTGCCCATTCTAGATGTGGGATGCGGTCACATTACCAACCAAAAAATGAAGTTGCCACAAAAGATTAGTGAATGAAGATATTCATCCATGTGTTAAGATAGTCATCAAAGCCTTATTTATTAAAAAAAACAAACAAAAAAAAAGAATTAGCAACTACTTAAATATATAAAGGGAAGGGTTAAATTATGATATAGGTATGTACAAAATGTTATATAACTATTAACAGGACACTTAAAAGTGTTTTTTAAAGAGGTATGGGAATAATGTGAAGTTCTTTTAATAAATAAATAATGTATTAATAGGATGAACTCCAAAAAGTAAAATGCTCATAGCAAAAAGAATAAAAAAAAACATAATAGCTAGTTTTTAAAATGTTTTCTACGTGATGTAAAATGATAGTAATAAAAATAGCAGATACAATAGATGACATCTTTATTTCCATTTTACAGATGAGAAAAATAACACTTGGCAAGATTAAGTAAATGAAGGAGACTGGACTAAAACCTATGTTAGTCTGACCTCATACCGTAGCCTTTTTATCTCTAGAACTGAAAACATAAACAGTGTTGCCACTGGTTAGAAATATAAGTGACTTTTTTCTCTTGTATGCTTTCTGTTGTATGTTTTCCAAGTTCAATAAACAAGAGAGAAAACATTTCTTGAGAAAAAAATTTCAGAAAGAAAATTTTATTAAACTTGACTGTAGTACACAGTTAAAAACAGGCTGCTGTATGCAATGGATTCTTGCTTAAAATGGGTTAATTGTGAACACTAGGAGTTTTCATATTCTGCTAAAGCTTCTGTTCAAATCTAATTTCTCAAAGTATACTGCTAGACATTAATGAAAACCCAAAGAGACACACACACATTCGGGAGATGTATAGCCAATGAATTTTCTGTTGTTTTTATAGTGAACAACTTTTTTATATCCTAACATTTTTATGCCAGCTATGAAAAAGATAAATAAATATTTATGACATTCACTCAATTCCACAGTAACTACTAAGTTGCTCATGTTTTCACTCTGGTTTGAAATGTGCATATTTTAGTGGCTGGGAGTTTCAACCCTAAATGTGAAAGCCATGGAATGCAGAATGCCATCTTTACAGACCCTAAAACTACCCATTTGACTTACTATAGGCATAAGCCCTTGGTAGCAGCACATAAGAAGCTTAATTAAAGCAGCTGTAGACTTAGATGCAAACTTCATTGCTTCCAAACTCTGGTGGACACTGGTTTCACTGAAGTTTTTACCATATAACAGAAGAATTTGATCAAGAAAAACAAGAGAATTGAGGAAACACATAGAAATAAATGAGGACCAATTTCCACAATTCAACTGTCTTGCAGAAATTTTTTCCTTTACCAAATATGGCCCAATTTACCCCTTTGGTATATTGATTAAACTTCCACTTGAAGGAGATTTATGTAGTCATAACATACTAATTATAAAGAATAGGCCAGAATTCACTAGTGTGTGGTTCATAAGCTAAAAACAGCCCTTAGACCAGTTATCTTTAACCCATGAAATGTTTTTTGTTTTAATTAATTTAGTGCCCAATTTTTAAACAGAGGGACTTCACATAAAAACAAGATTTCTACCTTTTATTGAAGAAGCCAAAGACCTGCTACCTGGGTCCAGCATTCTGTTACTGTAAACTATCCATTTATCAGAGATCAATGTTGAGCCTCCCAGTACCCACCTTGACTGTTTCACTCACTAATGCCTGGCCCTGTAGGCATTTGAGCTTGTAGCTCTAACAGGAGACACCTGAAAGACCATTAAAATATACCACACCTGATACACACGCAGCCTCACTTCACTTAAACATAACTATATTTCTTCGTAGACTGTTCTTAGACTCCAGACAATAGGAGAATCAAGTTAACTGCAGAGAAGGCTACACAAAGGAAAGGCTATTTCACCCCCAGACACATAACCACAATCTCACAGCTAACACTTGGCGACAAGGTGCTCCACAAACTGGCCCTGACAACCTTCCTGTCCTCATCTTCCCAGCTCCTGCCACCCACCACTTGGTGATCCACTTATGTCAAATTCCTAGGACTCCTATGCATAATGGTGCCTCTGTTATGGTCCCTTGATGGAGAGTGCTGATTTTGTGTCTTCAGGAGGGCGACTATAGTTTCCATCATGCCTTACCCTGTAAGCACAGAGTCCGGCACAGCACCCAGGACATACTTATGACATGAAACACTCACCAGCAAATTCCAAGTCACTCTCAAAATCCTTGGCGTAGATGCTGACCTTTTGCTACTGTGGCAAAAATCATCCCACCATCTTATTTTTTACTTTAGTAAAGGTATTTACCTTTTTGGTTGTACTTAGCCATCATTACCTGTTTATTTGTGCTTCCCTGACTATTCCTGGATATTGAGGGAGAAAGCGTGTGTCTTTTATATGGTAACATCCATGGATTCCACCACTGTGCCCAGTACCCTGTAGCTGCTCAATAAACACTGAGTGCAGAGCCCTTTCACATAAATGATCACTCCTTGTTGGGGACACTTTGGTAGCCATTACCTCTTCACCCCCATCAACACCATCCTCGTCATCACGTCATCAATGCCACCAGCACCACCACCATTTGACAAATCACAGAGACCCAGTACACACAGCTCCTACGCCAAGAAGCCAGAATGCAAACACAGGCCTTTCTGTCGAATGTAGCTCAAATGCCGCCAAAGGGATAGGATCAGGATCCTGCCGACTGTTATTATTCCATATGCTCCTTCACACCCTCCTGATTTAAAAAAAAAATAATAACTGCTTGCTTAGATCATGTCAAAGACAAAGTCGCCACTATATCAGCAACCTGTAACGCACCTAGAAGAGAGCTTGCTTGACAATGTATGCAGAATTCGATTCTTACAGTGACATGCCTGATGTCTTTACTTACAGAACATATCTCACATCTCCTTCCTCTGGAGTTTTCTATAAGTTATGGATTAATAAACTTTCCCTAAGAATACAGCTTTATTAAT
Organism: Mirza zaza; assembly: GCA_008750895.1. Taxonomy (NCBI): domain Eukaryota; kingdom Metazoa; phylum Chordata; class Mammalia; order Primates; family Cheirogaleidae; genus Mirza; species Mirza zaza. Next base: position 15,754 of record VSMD01117652.1, on the reverse strand, counting down.
CTTGCAAAATATTCAGAAAAAGAAAAATATTTTATTATTCCCATCAAAAGTGAATTATGATAAAGTCCCACGTGGGCTCACAAGACATAAAGTTGTTTTCTATAGCAAATTGTGTTTGTGGTGCTCGTTTTCCCCTTGCCAGCCGGATATGGAGTAAACAAAATGTCAAACTGTCTCCTAAACTGTGAAGACAATAGGGACCACCAAGGTCACAGCAAATCATGACCTTGTTTTTAAAGGGAGAAAGAGAAAGTCAGTACAGAGAGGGTGGGGTGGGGGTGTTAGTTCAAGCCGCTCCTCTTAAAGCAGAAAAACACGGAGGCACAGAGACAAGGAATCTGTCATCATTTGACTACTGAATTATCTTTATTATCTTGAAGCATGTCCTTTTCAGTGGGAAGAGCTGTGTGACGCTGTACAATCCTTTCATTGGCTGCAGGTGGAGAAGAGAGTGAGAGAGGAACTACCATTTGTGGCATGTCAGAGTACACCAGGCTCAGTTCAATTGTGTCGCATGTATTACTTCTTTTGGTTTACAAAATAACTCTATAATGACTCATATTTTGACTGAGGCTCAGAAAGTTAAGGGTTTTGCCCACAATCACAGAGCTAGTTAGGAGCCGTGCCTTGGTTTGAGCATCTGTAAAATGGGATTGTAATGCCCATCCTGTCTATCTGATAGAACTGTTCTGAAGATCGAAGGAGGAGATATCTAAAGAGCAAGAGGGGGTGTGTGTGTGTGTGTGTGTGTGTGTGTGTGTGCACATGTACACAGATGAAATACTACACAAATGTAAGATTACTGCAGCTAGTGTGTGGATTTACCTAGATAGTCACCCATTGGCATCCTTTATTACCTCTAAATGTCAAACATTTAAATGTTTGAATAGAACCAAAGAATCAGACCTAAAACAAACATTACTCACTGCAAAGAGGAAATAAATGGTTCTAGCTCTAACCCCTTAGTGACCTTACAACATGTATGCCGCGTGTCCTCCCTATGCAAAATCTGCTCCACTATAAAATGAGTGGGCTGTTCTGCCAGGCTACCAGCTACTGACACAGGGAACCACGGAATGCCAGAGCTGTGATGTTCACACAAGCACTGCCCGACCTGCAAGTTAGCAACCACATTTCCATTCTTTCCCCCTCTGTCCTCTTGACGTACAGGTTCACAATCCCTTATCCAAATTCCCCAGGGTCTGATGTGTTCAGAATGCAAATTTTATTCTGCATTTTAGAAAGGCAGCCTATACTATACCATACACTTACCTTTTATTTGTAATATCCTCACCCAGATTCAGGATGATATCTAGTAATCAAACTCATTAATGCTTCTGGATGACTGTTCCCACTTAGGGGGGTTAATAAAGATTCTAAGTAGCTTCATGTAAGTTCACATCAGGTCAGGTTTTACCACAAAATGAGTTACCAAAAACACTTTGACTTTTCAGAGCCTTTTAGATTCTGGGATTGCAGAAAAAGGTAGGGACCGTGTGGTCCTTCTGCTGCGGTTCTACTCCCTGGGGCACCCAACACTCGCACGGCCCACCTTGCCAAGACAGAGCCCACTGCCAACACAGTCACTCTCAATTCTCTGCAAGGGTAGATATATGGGAGTGGGGGGGAGGTCAGGAAAAAGAAAGAAGGGGCAGCTGATCCCAAATAGTGTTTCACTGCATTGTTTTCTTTTAGTTCTGCAAAATTCACAAACAGATTTATTTCCTGCTATGTGAACAGGCTCTTGGCCTATTTCTCTCAGATCCATTCCTGGCCACTTCCCCTGTTCTGTTGGATGTTGTGGAAAGTTGATCCTAACTACTTGTCTCGGGCTCCCCTGGCTGTTGACTTCCAGTTAGGGTCACTTAGTGGGAAAGACCCACAGGAGAGAGGAGAGGAAGAGAAGGGAGAAGCTAGGGAATTTCTCTCCCTTTCTCTCTCTTTCTACTTCAAGATAGCATCCCCCAGAAGGGGTCGAGTCTTCTCCAGGGTCCCAGCCCACCCCTGTGTGGTGCCGGCTCCCCATACACGCATCTGCTGTGCTTCCAGCAGCCCCGACTCCCGGCAGTTTCCCCAGCGTGGCCATCCTCCAAGGTTCTACCTGCCCCCTGGTGTGCCCAGCTCTTGGCCTCCGATGACACCATATCCTCCCGTGATGCCTGCAGACCTATAGTCACTGGGCTTCCTGCTGCTGCTAATGTCTGTCCTTTGCTTCTTTATCACACCTGTCGCTCCTCCAACACCTTTATAACTAGTTTCCCATATTAAATTCTTCCTATTAAGCTCCCTGGTATGGACCTCCTGGGTGTCACTGATACAGCGTATGTCATTAAAATTATTAAATTGTGCTTAGTGTCATGGTAGTGTGGCTTTTGCTGTTTGGGGTGCATTCAGAGAAAGCACAGAGAGGCACGTTTACCCTGACACATACTGATTGTCAGAGTTTTGATCTTTAAGCTAATTTTAAATCAGCATCAGAAAATCCACCAAGTGAGCAATCACACATAACAAATACTTATGTTACTCTGGAACTTGACAAGGAACTAGAAAGTCCACCTCTCAACTATGCTCAAAATACTCCCCTGCCCCTCCCCCTAAATAATGCCCATGAGAAAGAGAGGGAGCAAAGGACATTCTACCAACTGTGGAAAGTCACACTACAAATCTTTATGGTTAAGAAGCCTGTGTTTGCTGTTGATGTCATGCAACTCCTTTGATTTGACAGAACTGGAAGGAAAGAAAGGAAGCGAGGGAGGGGAGGAGGACAGAACAGAAAAGGACAGGAAAGGAAAGAAAAAGCAGAGTCTGGGAATAATAAAACATGTCTCAAAGGAAATGTGCAAAAAATGCCCTTATTTTGTTTTCATGGACTCAAGATAGTTCACTACAGGCACATCCTCCCTTCTACTGCAAAGGAACTATGCTAGATTTTAAAAATTAAAGGTAGCAAGTATTTACAGTGCCTTTCTTTGAAAAGGCACTTTAGAAACTCTCAATCTTTAGAAGCATCCAGATTAACAGGTATGGAACAGAACAGCTGAAGACATAATGAAGTGTGCTGTTTTAGACCCAGTGCCCCAAGAGGCCTACCAAAGAGACGCACACCTTGTAAAGGCAGGCAGAGGGAGGTATCAAACTTAGATTGAGCCCACACTGTATGACCCTTTATTTTTTTAAGAAAGCAACAACAGTCCAACCCCCCAAGTCCCCTACCTCTCGGCCTCTCTTACTCCCAGACATGTTGATTTATGGCTACTCAAACGAACCAAGATTTCCTTTCTCCACTGATACGTTCAGAACAGTCAAATACACACAGAATGATATTTGGCCTAACTCATGTGAACCCACAGACAGCAAATAGAAAATATATAATGTTATTATCAGGGCAACTAAGTGGTCAGCTCTCCTTTTCCTTAACCTTGTTTTACATGAGACATCCTTTCTTACATCAATCTAAACTAGTACTGTGTGCATTATCTTCATTCCAGAAAATACAATGAAGCACGTGCTGATGACAGATGTGAGAGAAAGGGGAGAGAGGTGCAGCCTTTGCCAAGGGGAAAAGAGGAATTTGAAATTTATCAACACTGATGTCGTAAAGGGGAACTTGCAGGGAGAAATGAATATCTGCCCTAGGTCCTAAAATATGAGTATTATTTGAATGGGGAGAAAAGAGTGGGAGTGGACTTGTGAGAAGATTAATGGCACAAGGGATATGGGGCAGGGGGTGTAATTGGCAGGTAATAGTCACCACGTGGGCCATAGTCAGACATCTTTCCCATTATGCCCCTTTTCACAGACGTAATATAAATCACAAGCCCCACACATAATGGCACTTCCTCCGATGGAAAAACCCTGCCAGTATTTCACTGCATCACCCTGATAGCGTGTTGAGGATCTTCAGTCAGTGTGTGGGACGGAAGGAGGCCTGGATTGGTGTAAGGAGAGCTGGGTCTCTGTTCCAGCTCAGCCCGATGACCCAGACACATTGCTTCACTCCCCTACACCTGTGGCTCCCCATCTGGAAGCGGGAATAATAGTCACTGACCTGAGACACCAGCCGAAACCTTCCCCTCAGGCAACTCAATAACTGTGGTCTTGCCTGAAATGCCAGACCAGGCCCAGCACCGGTTATACATCCTGAACAGGGCATCTAACCAGCAGGGGACTGTGCCTACCCTTCGCACATCCCCTCTCCATGGGAAACCCAGAGATATCTTTCAAAAATCCTCTGCCACCTACACAAAGGGACTGGCCGCTGCTCCCAGTTGATCACTCCATCACTAGCCCCATCCCTTACCCTGCCCTCCCACTGGCCCTTTGGGATGAAGGATATCCTCTTATGCCCTCTGCACTGTCCGTCTGCAAAGGAGGGCAGTGAGCTCGTCAAGAGTGGTGTGAGCTAACCACAGCCTTTTCCCTGTAACCTGTTCTGGGTATCAAATGAGATCGTGGAAAGCACCCAGTAGAGGCACACCTTGTTTTATCGTACTCGCTTTATTGTACTTCTCGGTATTGCGTTTTTTACATATTGAAGCTTTGTGGGTGGCAACCCTGTTATGAGCAAGTCTAATGGTGCCATTTTCCAGCAGCACGTGCTCGCTTCCTGTCTCTGTGTCACATTTCAGTAATTCTCTCAAACTCTCTCATCATTATTATATCTGGTATGCTGATCTGTGATCAGTGATCTTTGATGTTACTACCGTAATTATTTTAAGGCGCCACAAACCAGGCCCATACAAGACAGCAAAGTTAATCAATAAATGTTGTGAGTGTTCTAAATGCTCTACCCAATGGCTGTCCCCCAATCTCTCTCCCTCTCCTCAGTCCTTCCTATTCCCTGAAACACAACAACATTGAAATTAGGCCAATTCATAACCCTACAACGGCCTCTAAGTGTTCAAGTGAAAGGAAGAGTTGCTCATCTCTCACTCTCAATCAAAAGCTAGAAATTATCCAGCTTAGTGAGGAATACATGGTGAAAAGCTGAGACAGTCCAAAAGCCAGGCCTCTTGCACCAGTTAGCCAAGTTGGGAATGCAAAAAAAATTCTTAAAGGAAATTAAAAATGCTACCCCAGTGAACACATGAATGATAATAAAGTGAAACAGCCTTGTTGTCAATATGGAGTAAGTTTTCGTGGTCTGGATAGAAGATCAAACCACAACATCCTCTTAAGCCAAAGCCTAATCCAGAGCAAGGCCCTAATTCTTCAATTCTATGAAGGCTAAGAGAGGTAGAGAAGCTGCAGAAGAAAAATTGGAAGCTATCAGAGGTTGGTTCATGAGATTTAAGAAAAGAAGCCATCTGTATAACATAAAAGTGCAAGGTGAAGCAGTAAGTGCTGATATAGAAGCTGCAGCAAGAAGATCTATCCAAAATCACTGATGAAAGTGGCTATACTAAATAACAGATTTCAATGTAGATGACACAGGCTTCTGTTGAAAGATGCCACCTAGGACTTTCATAGCTAGATTTCAGTGCCTGATTTCAAAGCTTCAAAAAACAGGCTGATTCTCTTGGTAGGAGCTAATGCAGCTGGTGACTTTGTGTTGGAGCCAATGCTCATTTACCATTCTGAAAGTTCTAGGGCCCTTAAGAATTATACTAAATCTACTCTGTCTGTGCTGTATAAATAGAACAACAAAGCCTGAATGGCATCTGTTTATAGCATAGTTTACTAAATATTTTAAGCCCACTGTTGAGACCTACTGCTTAGAAAAAAAGATTTATTTCAAAATATTAGCACTCACTGATGATATCCCTAGTCACCCAAGAGCTCTAATAGATATGTACAAGGAAATTAATGTTGTTTTCATGTCTTCACAAAATCTGTTATGCAGCCCATGGATCAAAAAGTAATTTAGACCTTCAAGTCTTATTATTTAAGAAATACATTCTGTAAGGCTAAAGCTGCCATAGTGATTCCTCTGAAGGATTTGGGCAAAGTTAACTGAAAACCTTATGAAAAAGATTCACCATTCTAGAGCCATTAAGAACATTCATGATTCATGGGAGGAGGGCTAAATATCAACATTAACAGGAGTCTGGAAGAAATTGATTTCAACTCTCATGGATGACTTTGAGGAATTCACGCTTCAGTGGAGGCAGTAACTGTAGATGTGGTTAAAAAAAAAAAAAAAAAGAGAGAGAGAGAAAGAATGAGAATTAGAAGCGGAGCCTGAAGATGTAACCGAATTGCTGCAAACTCATGATAAAGCTTTAATGAAAGAGGAGTTGCTTCTTATGGATAAGGAAAAATGGTTTCCTGAGATGGAATCTGCTCCTGGTGAAGATGCTGTAAACATTATTGAAATAACAACAAAAGGTTTAGAATATTACATGAACTTAATCGATAAGGCAGTAGCAGAATTTGAAAAGATTGATTCTAAAGAAGTTCTACTCTGGGTAAAATGCTACCAAACAGAGAAGTTCTACTCTGGATAAAATGCTACAGAGAAATCTTTTGTGAAAGGAAGAGTCATCCAATGTGGCCAATTTCACTGTCGTCTTATTTTAAGAAATGGCCACAGCCACCCCAACCTTCAGCAACCACCACCCTGATCAGTCAGCAGCCATCAACATCAAAGTGAGACCCTCCACGAGCAAAAAGATTACAACTTGCTGAAGGCTCAAACGATTGTTAATTTTTTTTTTAGTAACACGGTATTTACATTGTTTTTTTTTTGACATAGTGCTTTTGCACACTTAAAATTTGACAATATAGTATAAACATTAACTTTTATAAATACTGAGAAACCAAAAAATTCACATGACTAGCTTTAGTGCATTATTTGCTTTATGGTGGTGGCCTGGAACTGAACCTGCAATATCTCCAAGGTATGCTTGTACTTAGTAAGCACTCACTAAACACCAGGGTTTTTTCTCATCTCCTGACTGCCCATAATATAGAACAAGAAATACAGGCAGGATATGATGAAAAATTAATACGCTAGAAAACATAATTTTTTAAAGATAGCATTCACAGTAGCAACTCCAAAATTATAAAGCAACTAAAAATAAATCTAACAAGAGTTCATGGCTGTGTAGAGGAAATTATAAACTGCATTGAAAAACATTAAATAAGAACTAAATAAATGGAGAGAGTTACTATATTTATGGGTAGAGAGACTCAATATCATAATGATGCCATTCTCCCTGAATCAGCTATAAATTCAATGTAACTCAAATCAAATATTAAGAGTATTCCTGTGAAACCTTAAAAGATGGTAACAAATGTATACGGAAGACAGACAGCCAAGAAAAGCCAAGACACTTTTAAAGAAGGACATTTTGGGGATTTGTTCTGCCAAATACCAAAGCTTATTATAAATAAAGCTTGGTTGGGTAAAAGAAAAATATATACTAAAAAACTGACTCTGTGTTCCAGGAAAATTATTGTCCCATATGGAAGAAAAGTAGAATGCCTACCTCACACCACACACACACACACACACACACACACACACACACACACACACACACACACACACACGGATTATAGAACCTGAATTTGAAAGGCAAACAAAACAATAAAGCTTTCAGAAGATAATAAAGGAGAACATGTTCATGACATCAGGGTTAAAAGAAAACAAAAGCTTTCTTAAACAAGACAGAAAAACTTCTAACCATAAAGGAAAAGATTGATAAATTCAACTACATTAAAATTAAGGAGTTAGATAGCAGAAGGTTGGCAAGAATCCAACTTCTCTGTGGTCTATAAATCTATTCAGCTTCCCAAAGGCATAAATAACCTTTTTGCATTCATTAAAACTATGTTCTAAGGCTACATGCCATAGCTCAAATTCAGCATAAGGTTGGCCCATCTTTGATTTTATCCACTACTGGATTACCAGCACTTCTGGTTTAACCTGAGTATATTTGAATGGGTGTGGTTTACACTTAGAAGTTTTGTGCATGTGCATTCTGAGCATACTACTGCTCAGAATAACATAGCCTGCAATTCACAAGCACCACCATGAGCCATCGTCACAGGCACTACTAAGCAATGATCAAGGAATATCACTATACAACATCTATTCCTTACCTCTGTGCAGTGTTTTTAGTATGTTTATGGTCATTCACACCACAAAGTTCACTCTTGTCCTACTAACTGCTGGGCTTTAGTTATAACTCCCAAAACTACTAGGAGAAATCTGTACCAGTGAAAGAAAAGATAGAAGCTCCTAGGGGTAGATCCTCTGCCATGATCAACTTCTAACCCCGTAAGAGAAGCTAATCTTCTATTTTCCATATATCTATGATTTAGTATTGATATCAAAAACCTCCCACGGGTGGTCTGTAAGTCTTCCACTTTATTTCTCCTCTCATTCTTTCAACCGTGCCTTCTTCAACAATATTGTGCTGTTTACTCCACCTGTTGACATGTATATAGTGATATATGAATATGGACTAAGGATAATAAAAAAGGAAAATATTGCCTTCAAATGACTTATATTTATGATGATGTAAACTTTTTCAAGAGGATGTTCCTCCTATATACCTAGAGAAATGCTTATGTTGGCATGAGAGTAACTAATTATAACACTCTGTTACTGACATTGGATGCCCCAAGGATAGGATAGGACCCTTATAAACCTTCAAAGTATTTAGTGTCAGGATAATGAGTATTTGATTAGCATTGTGATTTTAAAATTTCCTTTTTGGCTGAATTCATTTATATTTATAATTTTTCCTGTAATAGTCGTGGATAGCTGTACTGAATCAACTATTTTAATAGGACAGATTTGGATAAGTAGTTATTGTTAATGATTCTAAGAGATGTCAATAAAACATAGAAATGACTTGCAACAGATAATTATTACTATTCACTTCCAAATCCAGATTACAAAATAAAAAACTGCAACAAAATAGAAAATAGTTTTCAAGTTCACTGATCACAAAGAATATCCATATAGTTCATGGAAAACAATTAATTTACCCTAATCTTTTTATCCACATTAACTTAATGAACCACATAAGACTGCACACATTTAATTCAATTCAATTGAGCGGAAACTTATTGAGCATCTACTACATTCCGGATACTGGAGTTAAAAGGGGAAGCCACATTTCCTCCCCCCAGTTTATAAATGTCCTGTATTCCAGAACAATTATTGGACAAAACATTATTTCTTTCTTATCATCTATGTCGTAACCAGCTAGAAACTGAATGAGAATTCAGTGGAATTCTGTTAAGATTTGTTCTTCTGAAAAACATATTCAGGAGAATCACATGGAATGATAAATATCAAATTTATGATGATGACTATGTCTGTCAGGAGAGGGTTAGATCTGATCAGAGAGAGGTTAGTAGGAGGCTTCAACTATATTTGTTTGGCCTTATTTCATTAGCTGAGTGGTAGGTATGAAACTTTTCACTGTATTGTTATTCATACTTTTTGTATGTCCTAAATACTCTATTCTACATTTCAAATTACGCACATTATTTTCATGATAGAATTAACTCCTCTTAAAAATCTTTATTCCCTACAAATATTTTCCCCAATCCATTTCATAAGACACTGAGAGATGATCCTTGAAATAAAAAGTTCTACAGCAAATAAGTTTAGAAAATTCTCCATGAGGTAAATGAGTGTCTTGCTGCAGGAAATCTCTGAACCTTTCACAACACCTAGCATGGAGCCAGAGCCAGGCACAAAGTGGGTGCTCAGTAAATATTTGCTGAATGAACACAGAAGTGATGTTTATGTGCATGACCAGAATTTCCTTCCTCAATTTCCCAGATACCCCCCCATGCATACTCCTAACTTTTCAGTCTTTATTTTCAAATGTAATACTAACAAGAATAGAAACAAACGCATAAAGACTAAACAAGACAAAGACTGGTGTATTAATAAAAACAAGGAGAGGCAGAGAGAGAAAGAGCAAAAAGGAGATGGATAAACTGGTGGATAGTAAACTAACAGATCATGAGTCCAGTCAAGAGATGGCAGAGACTACCAAGAGAGAAAACGAGAAATCCATATGAAGCTCAGAGCAAGCCACTTCAAGCCACTTCTCTATCCTGGTATAGGAGACAATCTGGTCTAGTGGAAGGAGCACTGGACCAGGAGTCCAAGAATTCTGGGTTGCAGTGGTGCCTCTCAGCTGTAAAATTCTGTATCATTGCAATTCTGATTTTTTTCCAATCTGTAAATTGGGAGAGTTGACTAATCCACGTCTAGAATTCAACCAATTCAACATAGGGTTGTTAATTTTGCAAGACTCGCCCTAGGTGGTCAACACTGTTGACCTGGGTTCACTCCTAACTAGTTACAACTATCTGAGATGGGCCCACCCTCATTCTATCCCCTAAGCTGTTAACAGGCCACCTTCGCCACCACAGAACTTCATCATTTTAGCTGTGAGCTCTTCTATGCAGCAGGATTTTATTTCTGTTTCCCTTTCTGTTTATGAGAATCCCCCACTGGCATTGTAGATTAGTTATATGTTGGGCTGAAATAATAAAATAATAATAATAAAAGCAAGCTGGCAATTTCTTTCCAATAGAATATGCTACATATTTCATGAAATAGAAGCCAGAGGAGTTTTATGATTCCTGAACCAAAACCTTCCCCTATCTGGGGACTAAATGGAAGAAAAATACAAAGAGTATATCACAGAAAAAGAAACCTGAACATTCGGTCTCCAACCTAAGGGAAATATTCAGGTAATTAATTAGATTAATGGTTTGTTTTTGTGTTTTTATGCAAGTTCGCATCCTGACATGCATTTCATAGATTCAGCTCAATGCTAGTTTTCATGGCTATAAATACGGTACATATCAGAGGAGGGGTTTTCTTTTCCCACTAACACTCTTTTTTCAGTGCAGTATGTCTGGCTGGCTCATGCTGTTAGCCTGACAACACCTTCCCTGCCAAGTTTTATTTATATTTTCAAGCCACTTCTCTATCCTGGTATAGGAGACAATCTGGTCTAGTGGAAGGAGCACTGGACCAGGAGTCCAAGAATTCTGGGTTGCGGTGGTGCCTCTCAGCTGTAAAATTCTGTATCATTGCAATTCTGATTTTTTTTTTCCAATCTGTAAATTGGGAGAGTTGACTAATCCACATCTAGAATTCAACCAATCAATCAAAGTCATTTTATTTCCTTAAAATAATTGCTACAAAGTACAATGGCATGCAGAGTTCAGCCTGATATGGACTTCCTAAACTTCTTTTCACAAAGAGTGGAAATGTTCAAGGAAATACTTCCAATAAAATAAAACAAAACTGTTGCCTGAAATCCTAAAATGTGTATTTTCTTAAAGACAGACCAGATACTACTAGGATACTTAAGTCTCTGGATATCTATCAATGACAGAAAAGTTTTTTTATTATCTAGGGGAAGGATTTTTATCTCATTTAAAGGATAACACTAATAGCTAAGTAACCTTACAAGCTAGGTAATGTTCTAAGCCCTTTGTGATAATATTTGTAATCATCAAAATTTTATGAGGTAGGTACAGTTATTTTATTATAAAGAAAATCAAAGCACAGAGAAGTTAGGTAAGTTGCCCAGGGCCACACAGCTTGTGGAGCTGACAGAGCTGAGATCTGAAGCCAGGCAGTGCAGCGCCCAAGTCCAGACTTCTTACTACCTGATATACCACCTTTTAGTCTGAGAATCTCTGCTTATCACACCTAGTAACTGACAAGAACAGTGATGCAGTCCTGCATTACTAATTAATTGCATAATTGATTATTTACTAATTAATTGATGGCTAATTAATTACCCAATTAATAAACTTTTCACACAGTGGATAAATGTGAACCAATACAACCGACACCTGTTAGAAGCTAACACAGAGACACAAGTGTTCAAAATGTCTACCATCAGCCTCACACCTTGTTGGCAATAAAACACCACCCATTTTGTGTTGTTAGCATCGAAAAATGGGAAAATATGTAGATTCCTCCATAAAAGTCTATTTCATTATTCCCCATTAAATTTTACAACCACCTGCAAGATGGCTGGTATCACCTCCTCACTCAGAGGTAGCATAACACAGTGGTCATGACAGACCCTGGAACCAGAATGGTGGGGTTTGAATCCTGGTTCCATCTTTTATTTGCTATGTAATTGCAGGCCAGTTACCAAATCTCCCTGTACCCCAGTTTCCTTATCTATCAAAAAGAAATGAGAATACAAGTATCTACTTCCTAGGGTTATTTAAAGATTAAATAAGTTAATATATGTAGAATGCATATAAGTACTCCATAAAAATTAATTATTCTTTTTTATTATTATGAGAGGTGACTTGCCAAACATCACTAGGGAGGTAGCTGGATTAGATCCTGGTCTCCCAATTCCAAATGCTATCCTCTTTCTTTAACAGCATACCACACTGTCTATTACTAAAAGTTACCCTTCTCTTGGAATCCTGTTATGTGCCAAAGTGCTCAATGAGATATTCCCCATAAAAGACCGACAATGTAGGTAATATTGTCCCTGTTTTGCAGATGATGAAACTGAGGTTCTGAGAGGTTAAGTGATTTATCCAAAATTGCTTAACTCAACCGGTGAACATTCTTTGTCATGGTAAGTCCTAAATAACATTTAAAGTTCCTGACAACAGCCTTAAATTCATGCCATTTTTTAAAGTGCCATCTAAAAGGCATAAATTGTGATTTTCCTGCTTTGTTTGCTTTATTAGTTCAAGAGAAGGATTAAATCTCAGCAAAAACAAAATGTGTGACTTAAGTGAATTATCAAAATGAAATGCTGCCTCAATTAGATTCTTCATCTGCCTGCAGGGTGGCTCCAAGCATCCAAAATCCACTAGAAGCAGTTTTTCAGATGGGTGCTATCACGTACCAAGCCAAACACCCAACCATGTAAGAAAAATTACTTTGGAGGGCAAAGGGGAGTGAAGAAGCATATTCCTCTCTGGTGTTGGGAGAAGAAAATGAACAATAAGTGATACAATCTCTTCCCTGCAGCCTCGCACAATGGTGTGTCTTGCAAATGAAACATACTGTGAAACAGCTTGTGAGATGAGCGTCATCAACAATAAGTAATTTTTATTCAGATTTTATTGTTGAATACAATGAACATGATTAAATGTTTCAGATATGCCTATTCAGGCCTTAAGCAAACCATCACACACACAAAAAAAGAAACCCCACTAAAAATCATCTTCTAAATCTGCTTTGGGAAAGAGATTTAATTGCCAACTTGATGTGTAGAACTGAATTCCCACTTGATAGCAGCACTGTTCCCAAGAAGATAGTAAGAACACATTTGCACTTCCCACCTCGGCCTCTTTTCTCATCCTCGCAGATCCTCCCAGCGCTGCCAAATAGTTACAAAGTCAGTCCTTTCAAATCGCTGCATTTTGAACTTCCTAAACCTTTAAGAGGGCCTCTGTATATGGAAAAGAACAATAGCGCTTCAAAAGCCATTTCTGGGAGTTCTTCAATACTACATTTGAATGCTAGGGTTTCAATCAAGGACATCAGCAGACAATTTCTGATTGCTTAGAAGTTGACTTTTATACAGCTTTGATTAGGTCGCCCTTCTCAATAGGAAATCAAGAAAATCTTTGATCCCTTTCAGTTTCCAGAATTGTCACCAAGCCTTTTCAGGATAGGGAGTGAAGGGGGTGGAGGTCCTCTTGCTACTCAACTCTAACCTCCTCCCCACCCCTCCCTATCTTCATGCCAGCGCAATTCAGGACTCAATCCAGAATCACTCATCATTGAAATAATAAAAACAATGGGCGCTAATTCAGGGAGTGGCGATGGTTTACAATTTTATGGATTTCCCGAAGACCTATATAATTGACACAGAAACGTACAGACGTGAACCGGATAATTAGGGGGTTCTGAACGTAAGCCACCTTGAATGCATATGATTACTTGAAAACATGTTAAGTGTTGTGAAGTGTAGTGGAACCCCCCCCCCGACACGCACACACCACGGCCTTTATCCAAAACCACCAACACTGAGAAGAGCGTCCACCGGGCCAGCGGGAGCGGAGCGGGAGGGGAGGATTCTCGCCCGGTCCCGCAGGCTCGCTCCAAGCCGCTCTGTGGCCGCTCGCCCGCGCGCCCGGCTCGGGGCAGAGAAAGGCGCTCTCCCCTCCGCGAGCTCTCCACGCGCCCCCCTGTCTAACGGAGCTAAACACGAGCGCCAGCATCCAAACGCGCGCGCAGGCAGCGGCCCCCGCGGGCACGCACCCCAGCCTGGAGACTCACTCCGGAGCGCACAGGCGCCCGCGCCGCGGCGCTCTCTACTCCGTCCGCCGCCGCCGCTGCTAGGCGAGCGGTCGCCAAGCGTACCCCCCCCCCGGCCTCCCCGCCCCCACCCCATTCCTTCAGACTCTCCCAGCCCGGCGGAAATGCCCCAGCAGACCCCCAACAATGAGGACTTGTGCGATGCAGTTGGGGGTTGGGGGTAGTTTGCCCGAGTGAAATATACACAGTCTGGCGGGTCCAGGAAGAGGCGACGCTGCAGCCAAGTGGCACTGGCCTCGCCAGACAGCTTTCCCTCGTACCCGCCCCCCACCCCCAAAGCAGGCCACCAGCATCACCATAAAAACAGAGAAAAGAAAAAGCGCCTTAAAAAGTGCAGGGAGAAGACGCGCCCTCCCAGCAGGGGTCACAATAACACTCGGCAGGACGCAGCCAGCGGAGGCAGAGTCCCGGCCGCAGCGAGCCACCCGGGTTCTGAAATTTACTTTGTACACTCACCCAGTGGCCCCTTTCCGACGCCGCGACACAACCTGCCCCCATCTCGGACTCCCCGACTCCGAGTTCTCTCTGCGGCTGAGACCCCCTTTTATGGCTCCTTTATGAGCCGAACCGCGGGGATTTAAAGTTTCCCCAGTAGGGAAAAAACCGGGCTCCGCACCCAAGGCAGAGCGTGGAGCCAGGAGCAGAGAGAAGGAAGAGGGGCGGCTGGGGAGGGGAGCAGCAGGGTGGCGGGGGACCTGGGGAGTGGACTGGAGGGGACGCGCAGCAGAGAACAGAGTCGACGGAGGACCCGAAGTAAGGCGGGGGTCGGCGGAACGCGGGGTCCAGCTCCCATGTGTCCACCAAAGGGCTGGGGTCGCTGGGGTAGAGCCGGGTTTGGGAGAGGGAGAGGCAGAGCCGCAGCGCTGCCGGCGAGCAGGGACGTGCGAACCAGCTTCGGCCAAGGGGGAAGAGGGTCTGGCCCGGGGCTGCCACCAGCGAGGCGGGGAGGTGGTTTCGGGGGCACAGGTCAGGTTCTGGGGCGGGAGAAGGACGGCTCGGGGATGGATAGCGCCGGGCCCGCAGGAGGGAGGGTGCAGGGGGTCCTGGAGAGAGACGAGTGTCCTGGAGACGAGACCGCGTGTGGTCAAAAGTAGGGACGTGGAGGTGAGGGGACACAAGAGGGAGAAGCAGAGGTAGTCCCTTTCCTCCCAGCACGTGGAGGGAAAGGGCGGAAAACTGCTGCAGTCGCCATCCCCGCAGCACCCCTCGCCGAACTCCCGGGAGGTGCGCCCGGGAGCCCTCCTCCGTGCCCGGGGCCCGCTTAGCCCCCGTGGCGCCCGGCGCGAGTCTCCGCGGGCTACCTGCCCGCGCTGAACTCCGGGCCGCCGCGTGCCCCGCCGCGCCTCACCTGGCTCGCCCGGAGCATCCTCCTCCGCTGCCGCAGCCGCCCAGGAAGCGGCTCCCATGCCCGGCGGGCGGCGGCACTCAGGCGCGCTCTCCAGCCCGGGGAAGCCCCGGCGAGCGCCCAGCTGGGTCCATCCTCCCCGGGAGCCACGGCCCGCGTCAGAGCACGGG
>VSMD01117649.1:0-32017 GCA_008750895.1 Mirza zaza | reverse complement strand
TTGTAAATCAGTTCAGCAGTTTCTCAAAACATAGATAGAATTACCACATGTCTCAGTAACTCTACTGCTAGGTATAGACTCAAGAGAATTGAAAACATGTCCACAAAATATTGTGCACAAATGTTCTATTCACAATAGAAAAAAAAGTGGACACACATTCCAAATGTCCATCAGCTGATGTGTAAACAAAAGAAATCTGGTATCCCTACCATCTTAAGTATTATTTAGCCAAAAAATGGAATGAAATACCGAAACATACCATGACATGGATGACCCTTGAGAACATTATGTTATGTGAAAAAAGACAAACACAAAATGTCACATACCATGTGATTTTATTTGTATGAAATGTTCAGAATAGGCAAAGACATAAAGTAGCTTAGTGTTTGCTAGGGGCTGGGGAGGGAATATAGTGAGCGACTGCCAATTGCTAATGGGTACATGGGTTTCTTTTGGGGGTGATGAAATATTCCAGAATTAATTATCATGGTTGCACAACTTGTGACTGTACTAAAAAAGCATTTTAATGGGCTTAATTTTATGTGAATTATATCTCCATAAGGCTATGACAAGAAAAAGAAAAGGAGGAAGAGGAGGAGGAGGATGACCACATGGTGCCTCTCACCTGTGTGAACTAAAATGCAATCTTAAGCTCTCCCAGCCAGCTAAATGGACCGCCCCCCCCCCCACCCGCCACCTTGGCCAAAAGGACCCCAGAGAAACTTTAAAGCCGGATTGCCAGTTGCGGTTAAAAGAGAGGCCAGACATGCCTCCCTTTTGCAGTTACTCTTCGTAACAAGATATTAAATGATTAACAGGCCTGAGATCATATAAGACAAAGCGCAAACCAACCAGCAGACCATCAATTTATTTAACAGATCACTTGCATGTAGGTAAATGTGGTCACTGTCCTATGGCTTGGCTCTGGGTTTTTTTTGCTTTTTTGGGGTTTTTTGTTTTTTTTTTTTTTTGAGACAGAGTCTCACTCTGTTGCCCAGGCTAGAGTGCTGTGGCATCAACCTAGCTCACAGCAACCTCAAACTCCTGGGCTCAAGTGATCCTCCTGCCTCAGCCTCCCGAGTAGCTGGGACTACAGGCATGTGCCACCCTGCCCGGCTCATTTTTTCTATATATTTTTAGTTGGTCAATTAATTTCTTTCTGTTTTTAGTAGAGACGGGGTCTCACTCTTGCTCAGGCTGGTTTCAAACTCCTGACCTTGAGTGATCTGCCCACCTCGGCCTCCCAGAGTGCTAGGATTTATTACAGACGTGAGCCACCGCGCCCAGCCTCCGTGGCTTGTCTCTGATTAACAGACAGCCTTAACCTGAAACCTTCTTTAGACAAAGCTTCACTTCTTTAAAACAATTACCAATCAAAGAATCTTTAAACCCACCTATAACCTGGAAGCTCCCCCACAGCTTCAGGATGTCTCACCTTTTCGGGCCAAACCAAGGTACTCCTTCCACATATTGACTTACACTCTTACATGTAATTCCTGTCTCCACGAATGTATAAAATCAAACTAACCTGGCTCCCTCAGGTGCATTTTCTCAAGACCTTTTGAGTGCATGTTTCCACAGGCTGCAGTCACACACACTCAGATCAGAATAAACCTCTTTGAGTCATCTTACAGAGTTTGAGTTTTCTTCAGTGAATGCTTGGAACTGGTGAACTGGTAACCTGTAACTCTGAACGTTTGTTTCAGGAATAACGCTCTTCAGGCCCCAGGAAAATGCTTTTCCACTTGCTTTCTGTCCTCCAAAACAAAACGTGACTATGCTTCATGCTGTGGTCATTTGTGGGTTGGGCCATGACCACCATCGGAGAGCACTGCTCTGGAGAGCAAGGAGAATGTGAACAGAAGTGCTTAGTTAGATAAGAGACAAATTAACTTGTCAGATCCCTCCTCTCAGCATGAGTGCAATAGATTCTTGAATGACAGTGTATAGTTTCCTTATGATGCCTGGTGTCAATTTACTTCCTTCTCTTCCTCTTGCAGTTTGTGGTTCCAATTAGCACAGTGTTCATTATAGTTGCCACAGAGACTTAGAAATACTTTGCAATATTAAACAATTCATATAACTTTTAAATTGGTATATGTATAGGTCTAGAAGTTTGATAGTGGTTCTTTACATTACCATGTGGATTTACCAGATGGTGAAAATGACAACAGAAATGATAGCAGTTTATGCGATGAAATTAAAATACTTTTGTTTTCTATAATGACAGTTTACCAATATGACTATTACAGCATTTGAAAATGATATGTAAATTTAGTGGTTTGTTTTCAACTCTGTCTCAGCAGAGTGAAGTTTCCTCAAATTGAAATTAACTTTTAAAAACTATCAGAGCTATGCTAGCTCAAGGAAGATGGTCTCATTTGGTATCATTGTTAATAGTACACCAACTATGTGAAATCTTGTTTATAACAACACAATTTATGATTCCACTGAAAAGACAAGAAAAACAAATTTTATGGAAAAAATATGTAATAATTTATGAATCATATAGGTCTTTATTACCCATCCAGACATCGTCAGCTCAGTGCAATGCCCAGGCATGATAAAACGTACTTAGATTTAGACACGTTTAATATTCTGCCAGTTTTAGTCACATAAAAACCATAACTTTCTATGTGCTTTTCATTCTTGTGGTTATGAAAATACTTTCATCAAAGTAGGAAGATAGCTTGATTTATAACTTTCAAATATTTCTATATATTGCCTGTGGTTCTGTCCACAAGCTGTCCTTGCCTTGACACTTAGAAGAGAAGAAAACAATTAGCTTCCCTGGCAAGGCTGTTATGGGACTCAAAGAAAATAATGGATGTCGAATTAATTTATTTAGCCCAATTTATATAGACTATAAAGTACTATGTACATTTCATTATCACGACAGGCACAGTTCTGGGTTTATATTGTGCTAAACGGAATAGAACATACAGTGTATTATCACAGAAGTTGTCTGTTACCTCAAGAAATTTTGATTCAGAATAATGGTAAGTAGGTCCTTTTTAGTGGTAAAGGGTATGGAGGTATTAGAATAATACCAAAGGAGGTGTCTTAATAATTTAAATAAAAGAATACCTATATTTTTGCCATTTCCTCATTTCTCATTTAAAGATAGCCAAAATTATAAACACAATCTGAAAAGCATTCTTGGAGTGTCCTTTTACCTTATAACTATTTGGAAATTCTCTGGAATGATAAAAAAAATCCTCACTATTCTTGTGTTTATGCTTCTTCAGTGAATAGCATTGCTACTGGTGTCATTGCCAAGAGCTGCGAGTCATCCATGACACTCACTCCTCCTCCCCACGGATAATCAACCACCAAGTCCTGTAAATTCCATACCCTACACAGCTCTCACGTCTGTTCAGTTTTATTCACTCCCTTTACCAAGCGTGATTAGGGAATCTTCCAATATCTCCCATATGGGTCAGCCCTTCCTTCACTCAAGCAGAACATCCCTTCCCACATCGCTGCCTCGGGGAGGTGGCCCCTGAAGAACTGTCCCTTTTGCGGGACTCCCTAGATTTCCTCCTTACCCTGGGTTTGTCATCCGAGAATTTGTCAGCATCCCCTAACTTTACAGTATAGATTTATTTTCTTGACTTATTTCGGTCTTCCTTACTGCAGTGTCAGCCCGCAAAGCAGGGATACTTGTCATGTGGCGGCTGCTTTCCTGGAACAATGCCTGGCACGTGGGCAGCCCCCAGTGGATAATAATTCTTCAATACATGAGTAACTGAATGAATCTTAGAGACTCCTCATAACAACCTCACTTTCCAGAAGAGAAAACTGACATGTTGAGGGGTTACGTTGCTTAGCCAGTGTCTAGCTGAGTGTCTGGCACATAGTAGGTGCTTAATATAAGTTAACTGTGACCATTCCCTTTTTGTCCTCCCTCACCTCTCCCCAGCCCTGCCAAGAAGAGGGTCCTCCACGCCAGTGTCATCTACATGGTTGCCGTTGCCATCCCTGCCTTTCCGCTGCTGTGCACGAGGCGGGCCTCACCCAGGCCAGTGACTCAGTGTCTACACCGGGAAGTGGGGAAGAATGGCGAGGGCAGAAGCCTCCTGACTGGGAGGAGCTGGAACATGGTCATCCGTCAAGACCTAGTTCAATGTGAAGAATTTCCTGGACCTACACCGCCAATCAGACCCTCTCTCTCTCTTACTGTTAGAATCTGAGCAGCGGCCAGGCGAGGTGGCTCACGCCTGTAATCCTAGCACTCTGGGAGGCCGAGGCAGGAGGATTGCTCAAGGTCGGGAGTTCGAGACCAGTCTGAGCAAGAGCGAGACCCCATCTCTACTATAAATGGAAAGAAATTAATCGGCCAACTAATATATATAGAAAAAATTAGCCGGGCATGGTGGCACATGCCTGTAGTCCCAGCTACTCAGGAGGCTGAGGCAGGAGGATCACTTAAACCCAGGAGTTGGAGGTTGCTGTGAGCGAGGCTGATGCCACGGCACTCACTCTAGCCTGGGCAACAAAGCGAGACTCTGTCTCAAAAAAAAAAAGAATGTGAGCAGTGAGACCCACAGGAGAAAGGGTTGGAGTGCATTCCCACAACAGCACGTCTAGGTCAGAGGTTTCTGGCGCCAAGACTGCCTGGCACAGCCCACTTCATTAAACCTTGTCTTCAGGCTTCCCTTATTCCACGACCTCGCCAGTAGCCTTCCAACACAATTACTTTTATTTAACGTAGCCAATTTAGGCCGGGAGCGGCGGCTCACGCCTGTCATCCTAGCACTCTGGGAGGCCGAGGTGGGAGGATCGCTCAAGGTCAGGAGTTCAAAACCAGCCTGAGCAAGAGCAAGACCCCGTCTCTACTATAAATAGAAAGAAATTAATTGGCCAACTAATATATATAGAAAAAATTAGTCGGACACAGTGGCGCATGCCTGTAGTCCCAGCTACTGGGGAGGCTGAGGCAGGAGGCTGGCTTGAGCCCAGGAGTTGGAGGTTGCTGTGAGCCAGGCTGACGCCACGGCACTCACTCTAGCCCGAGCAACAAAGTGAGACTCTGACTCTAAATAAATAAATAAATAAAAATAAAGTAGCCAATTTAGTTTCTGGTTCTTGCAAGGACCCAACCTTCATCCTGTCTCCCCAGTGTTGCGTTCCTGCCATCAGAGGTTTGTGGAATGAATCGTACTTACACAGAGGGTCATCATCAAAGGCCACCCTTCCTGCCACGCAACCTTCTGAAGGATGGGGCATGCGACAGACGGACACCGGGGCGGCCTCGCTCTGGGAAGTCTGGAGCTGAAGGCAAAGAAGCTAAGCCATCTCACGCAGGGAGACTGTCTGGAGGGGCTCCGAGATGCGCTCAAAGCCTCGAGACTAGGGAAAAAGGAGACTCGGGCTTTTGCAAACATGCGTTAGTTTAACCCTCTGTGTGCTCCTCCCTGTGCAGGGCAGTGGGAGGAGTCCACTGTCCCGTCACTGTCCTGCTCACGGGTCTCCTCTGCATGCACACTGCACCCGACACGCGCGGCTCACCGCCCACTACTCCTCTGGCCGGTCGTGGGAGCAGGATTGTCAACAGCTGCATCTTGCAGATGGAGACCGAAGCCTGGACGAGGAGAAGCCTGGCCTGAGGTCACCCAGCTAGATGGGGAGAGGGGACGCGGACAACACACCAGGCCCACGGTCCTCGAGAGCTCATGTTCACCCCCAGCTCCCGCAGTGTCCCGATGACGGACACTCCGCCAGACCCCTCCCGGGTGGCTTGGGACCCGGCCCTGCAGAGCGGCTGGAAGACCAAGGGGAGACGCGTGCACGAGGGGGCTGCTGTGGGTGACTCTAGAGGCCGGGTGCAGGCTGAGTGGGGCCCCGCTGTGCCAGGAGGAACCGATGGGGGCTCAGCCAGATGGAGCAAAAGTCCAGATCCCGCTGCCAGCGAGTAAGCGCCGCGTTCAGCTCACCGTGGCAGGAGCAGCGGGGAGGAGGGGAGGGTGTTCTAGGCATGTCAGTGTCAAGATTTTGCTTTTCGGGCACGATGATCGCTCCTCGTGTTTATCCACAGAGCATTCCTGGCTACTACTGTCGTACATGCTATTCCTTGGAGGCCCAGAGAGGGCAAGCATGTGAGGCAGCTGGCACAGGGTAGCCTGATGAGGATCCCAAAGTCCAGCTCGTTCACGTTCGATGGGCGGGGGCCCCCGGGGCCTGGCAGGGGAAGAATCAGATGGGGAGCTCGGCCTTTGCCCTTGCCAGGGGCAACTTCGCTGGATGTCGGCGTTTCCGTCTGTGACACAGGCACAGTGACACCTGCCTCTCAGGCCAGTGTGAAGGCAGGCCCGCAAAGAAAGGAGAGGCTCTGGGGATGGATGCAGGAGGAAATTTGTATTCTGACAGTAGTATCCTGTGGTCTTGTTTATGGAAAAACACCCTCCTTTTATTCTTTCTTTTAAACTAGGTCGCTCTGTTGCCCCCTCCGCTGCCCCCACCTCCGCCCCGTGTATTGACATCAGCCTAGCTCACAGCAACCTCAAACTCCTGGGCTCAAGAGATCCTCCTGCCTCAGCCTCCTTAGTAGCTGGGACTACAGGTGTAGGCCACCACACCGGCTAATTTTTCTATTTTTTATAGAGAGCCAGTCTCGCTCTTGCTGAGGCTAGTCTCAAACTCCTGGCCTCAAGCAATCCTCCCCGCCTCAGCCTCCCAGAGTGCTAGGATTATAGGCGTGAGCCACCATGCCTGGCCTCCCTTTTATTTATTTTTTTATTTTGGCATATTATGGGGTACAGATTTTAAGGTTTCAATAAATGCCCTTTCCCCCCTCCCCCCACAAGTCTGAGTTTTCAGCATGACCATCCCCCAGATGGTGCACATCTCACTCATTATGTATGTATATACCACTCCTCTCCCCCTTGCCCAATACCCTATTACTGTAGTACCTATGTGTCCACTTATATATTTTTATTTTTATATATTTTTTTGAGACAGAGTCTCGCTTAGTTGCCCAGGCTAGAGAGAGTGCCGTGGCGTCAGCCTAGCTCACAGCAACCTCAAACTCCTGGGCTCAAGTGATCCTTCTGCCTCAGCCTCCCGAGTAGCTGGGACTACAGGCATGTGCCACCATGCCCGGCCAATTAATTTCTTTCTATTGATAGTAGAGACGGGGTCTCGCTCTTGCTCAGGCTGGTCTCAAACTCCTGGCCTCAAGCAATCCTCCCGCCTCAGCCTCCCAGAGTGCTAGGATTATAGGCATGAGCCACCGTGCCTGGCCTCCCTTTTATTTTTAAATAAAAAGTATTATGTACCAGGCACTGTCCTGGGCAGTGGTGATACAGACGCAAACAAATCAGCCAATAATTCCTGCTCACACTCTCATAGGAGGCTGTGGTTCCAGTGGCCTGGCCTACGAATCAGGCAGTAAACACAGGCGTGACGCACTGACCTCTTAGGCATGTGATCAGTGTCGCTGTCCATGACCACGTGCCTACCACCGAATTATTCTAAAACACTTGTCATTTCACTGCCAAAAACCCTTCAGTGCCTATGAGATAAAGGCCTTCTTCAGGAGCTGGCCCTAGACGACTTCTCCAGCTGCACCTCCCCAGCCCTTCCCCAAATTTTCAGGAACACCGGGCTACTCGCCCCTCACTATATATAGACTTCCACTCTGTGTATTTTTTCTTATTTAAAGTGCTGAGCTCAGGATTAGACACTAGATGGCGCCAGAGCCGTACTTAAGGCTGCCGAGTACTGGCCTGCCTGTTAACTCGCTTCTACTAAAAGTTACTGGAACTTTTAGAAAGCCCCTTAGCGCTTGCTTTATAAGCAGCCAGTGTGTTTTCAGTGCAACTCTCAATGAATTTTATGTATTGAATCAATTTTCCACGTATAAAAAAGGAAGGAGGAGTACTGTAAAACTTAGTACCCAGAGTGTTTCAATAGCATCATCTAACCACCTCCCTGGACAGCGAGCCACACGGTTTTACTCAGAACCCGGTGAAGGGTCTGAATCCACTCACGGTCTCTGCCTGCAGTATTGTTACCGGGATGCGTCGGGCAGTTTGGCCAAGGAGGGAGATATCTCCTTCTCTTGGCTGGGTTCTGATTTTTCTTAGCCAAGAAGCAGAATTCAGTCGGAAGGACTGCAGCCCCCTTCCCATGTTAGGGGCGGGGGCCACTTAAATGGAACTGCATACACGAGGAAAACAGAGATGCAACCTGGCCTCTGTTGTCAGGCCTTACGGGGACGTGACATCCGTTATAGATTCGTTTCCTACAAAGACAAACTATTAGGGTGGGGAAAATCTTAGAACAGTAGAAGCAGTTTTTCTTGACATCATCTTTCAAATTTATATTTGTAGCCATGTAATGTAATGTATACGATAAGCTAGTTGTATACATCAAGCCCGTTTTTTTCCACATGAAAATACAGCGTCCACGACTGTCTGCAGAGTGAACTGACGCATGGACTAGCAAATACAGGCTGCGGCAATGACTGTTAGCTGCCCGCCAAGTTCCCACACTCCCCTCTTTCCTAGGCAAAGGAACCCTCTTTTTCATAGGGTGTTAAAACTGTACAGAGAAAGTATTTCCCAGTTTCTCTTGCCGCTAGATGCAGCTAATGGGCAAACTTCTGATCAATGAGACGTAGGTAGAAATTGTTCTTCTAAACTTCTGATAAGGCTAATAAAGGAAACTATGTCTGCTGAGAGGTGAGCGCTTTCCCCTTCAGGCTACACGGAATGCAGATGTGACAGCTGGAGCTGCAGCAACCATTTTGGACCATGGGGCAACCTAGAGGCTGCAAGCTACATACTAGGATGATGAAGTGGAAAGACAGAAGCCTGGATCCCTTATAAATATAGAGCAGCCAGACCACCCCTAGATGAAACTTCATCTGTGACACACAAATAAACTACTTTACTAGTTAAGCCCCTGTCATTTTAGGTTTTTTTTTTTCCTTGTCAATTACCTTGATCTCAACTGCTATCCATGCAGGTAAAAAAAAAAAAAAAAACTAAAAGAAATGAGACCCACACTCATCTTCCTCTATCATTTGTCCAATCAGGAAGCCACCTTGCTAAAGGACATGTCTACCACTTCTTCACCGTTACACCCCAGCTCATGACAGTGAGCACAAGTGTTGGCCTCTGCTGCACCAGCCCAGCAGCCAGGGAGGGCCCTGAAGAACCTCCCCTCCCCCACCCCCACCCCCAGGCTCCTGGTAAAATGCTCCACCTCTTGGGAGGTTTTACAGGGTGGACCAAGAATGCATGCTGTCCTCCTAGGGATTTCTGTCACCTCTACTGTGCTCTCAGAACACTCACACCTGCTCTGCACTGTGCTCGGGGAGGGCGTCTTGACCTCCTCATTCCACACTGCCACCCCCGTCACCCCTTCAGGCTTCACTTTCTCCATGGCCAGCAGAGACAAAATAATTCTTTGCGTAGTTTATGCGCTCTCTATCTCTCTCTCTCCGTCTCTCTCTCCCCTTAAATGTCAGGTCATGGGGACAAAGGGTTTTGTGTTTTCTGTTCTGCTGCATGTCCAGCAGGGACTGGCACAGGAAGGTGTTCATAGATACCGTGTTTCCCCGAAAATAAGCCCTACCCATAAAACAAGCCCCAGCAGGATTTCTAAGCATGTGCGCAATAGAAGCCCCACCCCGAAAATCAGCCCTAGTGCCGGGCGTGGCTGCGCAGCGCATCTGCACAACCCATGCGTGTCGTCGCGGAGCGGGGAAAGAACACGAGCAGCCCTTCTCATCCGCCCCATGAGAGCTCTATGGCTCAACAGGAGAGACTGGGGTCAATGGTTCCAAAGGAAATAGAGTCGCAAGAAATTCAGGATGGAATTCGGGGTTTGGAGAGTTATGATGATGTTCCAGAAGACAACTTTACTATATTTGAATAAATGTACATGGTTGTACCGTACTTAAAAAAAAATAATAACACCCTAAAAATAAGCCCTAGGGTGTCTTCTTGAGGAACAATAAATATAAAACCCTGTCTTATTTTCGGGGAAACACGGCAGGTGCCGGATGACGGGATGGCTGGAGCAGGAGGGGCAGGGCTGGGCCCTGCGAGGGTTGGGGTGTTTGCTCTGGGGGTCAGCAGGCCTTGCTCTCAGCCCTGGCTGGGTGACCCTGGACACATTTCCTCACTCGTTCATTCTAAACAAAACCACGCTGGGTTGGTGTCTGCTCTGGGCAGGTGCTATGCCAGGGCTAGAGGGGCAGAGATGGAAGATCCTAAGGCCACTGAGCTTGCTTCTAACTGGAGAGAGGGACAATAAAAACATTGCACACCACAGGGACCGGCGCCGTCTGCGAGGCCACCCTGGGTGGCAGGGAAATGCAAGGGCTGCCTGGCCCAGGCTGGGAGGGTGGGGGCTCCTAAGGAGCAGAAACACCCACCAACTTACCCTTTCCGGGCCTCTTGTGGACGAGGCGGGGTTTAAACACAGCGACAAGCGGGTTCACCAGCCCACTGTGTGCAGCCCTTGAGTGACACCTTCGCAGCCACCCTCAGGGGCAGGCCCAGTTGTTTTCATTCATGTTTTACTAACTAAGCCTTGCTGAGCGCTCCTTCCCTCCCAGGCTGCTTTCTAAGCCCATTCCATTTAGAAGCTCAGCTCATCCTCAGCACAGCCCTACGGGGTAGCTGCTGTCTGGCCCCATTTCACAGGCAGGAACATGAGGCCCGAGAAATGAAATGAGCAGAGTGCTGCGCGGCGGACCTGGACTTGGCCTGGGGAGGCGGGAGTGGAGGCCGGGCCGTGTGCTCCGCGTGCGCACGCCACGACCGCCTCCCTCCTCAGGCGGGAAGAGGGACTCGCAGACGTCAGGCAAGTGGCAGAATCTGGTCCGGACCCAGGTCCCGGGAGGGCCAGACTCCAACACACCAAAGGCCACTGTCCCAATTCTAGGGACTTGCAGGGACCCTGAAGGGTAACGCTGGAGAGGACCGGAAGCGCCCCTGTGTTCTGACCCCCGCTGGAAACATTTCAAAGCCTTTGGAGCCCACAGTCTGCCTTGGACAGGAAAGCCGGGCCGGTCAGCACTCTGCCAAGCCTGCCAAGCGCTGTCTCGCATGATCACATGGATATCAGTGACCCCTGTCCCCCGTGAGGGACACTCTGCTCCTTCTACACCAATTCCTGCTTTCAGCCAGAAAATCACAGGGAGACAGAGCCATGCCAAAAGCTACTCTGAGCAATTGGGTTTTCATGCAGATTTGTCAGAGCACGTGAGTAACTCCCGCCGGGGAAGGGCTGGGGGGTGGGCGGTGAGCGGCAGGGCCCCTGGCTCACCTTGAGGGGCAGGTAGGCAGCGATGGTGATCCTGGCACGCAGGCGGCCGCGGCCCTGTGTCGCTCAGCAGGAGCGTGGGGGAGCCCTGGGCCTCGGCCGCCACCCCGAGGCCGCTGCACTGTGGGACCCCGGTGGCAGCCTCTCCACACAGAGCACCACGTGGCCGCCGTGAACTTGCTTTTGCTTGGGAAGGCACGGCAGGCTGAGCGACCCTCTTTCATCCCGGGCTTGATAATGTCATCTGATGTTTTTAAATTAAAAAATTTTAACTTCAGTATAATTCACATGGGTACACAATTCACAATAATTTTTCCCACATATTGAACACATCCTGTATCCTGTACCCACATCAAGAAACAGATTATTGGCACCCCAAAATCTCCTGGAGCCCCATCTGCTGTGTAGCCCCTGCCCCAAGGAAACCACCACCCTGACTTCTACCCGCACAGCTCAATGTTGCTTTATATGCTGCACTTTCTATAAAGGGAATCACTGAGCATAAATTCTTCTGCATCTGGTTCTTCAGCTCAATATCGTTCATGAGAGTCTTCATTTGTCACACAATGTACATCCTTTATCCACATTTCAATACATTATGCCGCCGTGTGAATACAGAGCAATGGATTTGCCCACGCTACCGTGCATACCTCGGCTCCTTCCCGTTTGGGGCTCTTAAGAACATCTGTGCACCTTCCTCTTTGTGGACACACTTAGGCATTTCTGCTGAGTGTATCCCTAAAAGTGAGACTCCTAGGCCATGGGGCGCACACTGTTACTGCCAAACATCTTTCTCAAAGTGGTTCCATGAACTGAAACCGCTACTAACTATTCCCATACATGCTTGCCTTTATTTTCCATCAATGTTTTCATTAAAATGTTAAAACCTTATTTCTTTTGATTCTGATAAAATGCACGTAAGAAAAAACCTCTCAGCTTTGCACTTTTACATGCACGGTTCAGTGGCATGACACACACTCACATTATTATGCAACGATCACCGTTTAGGTATACAAGTCATCTCCTAAACTGAAACTCTACCCCATAATCGATAAGTCCCTAATTTCCATGCTCCCCGGCACCCACCCTTCTACTTCCAGTCTCCACGAATTTGACTACTCTGGGCACCTCAGATAAGTGGAATTAGACAGTATTTACCTTTTGTGACTGGCACATTCACTCCACACAATGTCTTCCAGGTTCATCCTCATGGCAGCATGCGTCAGAGTCTCCTTGCTCTGTAAGGCTGAATAGCAGTCCACCGTATGTAGTGACCACATTCGGTCCATCCATTCATCGCTGGTGAACACTTGAGTTGCTTCCACTTTTGGGCTATTGTGAATAACACTGCTATGAACGGGAGTGGAGAAATACCTCTTTGAGACTGTGGTTTCAATATCTTTGGTTATATATCCATAGGGGGATCGCTGGATCACATAATGGTTATTTAATTTTCCAAGGATCCACACTATTTTCAACAGCAGCGACTCTACTATACATTCACTCCACCAGTGCATGAGAGTTCCAACATCTCCACAGTCTCTGACACTTCATTGTTTTCTGTTGCTGTTTGGATAGTAGCACCGGAAGGACCGGAAAGCGGTTTCCGTTGTGGTTTGATTGCGTTACTCTGATGACTAGTGACGCTGAGCCTCTTTCATGAGCATGTGGCCACTTGCAGATCACCTTTGCAGAAATACCTATGCAAGTCCTTTGCCCATTGTCTACTGGGTTACGTGTTTTATCGCTGTCAACATGTAGGAGTTCTCTACATATTGTAGATGTGAACCACTTATCAGGTATATGATTTGCAGGTATTTTCTCCCATTCCATTCCTCTGCTGTTTCCTTTGATCCACAGAAATTTTAGATTTTGACGTAGTCCAGTTTACCTACTTTTCATTTATAGCCAGTGCTTTTGGTGTTATACCCAAAAATCAATGCCAAACCCATTGTCCTGAAGCTTTCCTCCTATATTTTCTTCTGGGAGTTTTATAGTTAGGCCCTTAACATGTAGATCTTCAATTTGCTGTGAGTTAATTTTTGTGTGTGGTATTACATCGGGTCCAACTTCATTCTCTTGCCTGTGGATTTTCAGTTCTCCAAGCACCATTTGCTTAAGAGACTGTCCTTTCCCCACTGGATGGTCCTGGCCCCTTGTTAAAAATCATGTAACCATCCATGAGCAGGTTTATTTCAGGGCTCAGCATTCTATTCCGTTGCTCTGTAAGTCTGTCCATGCCAGTGCCACCCTGTTTTGATTACTGGAGCTTATAAGAAGTTTTGAAAACAGGAAGTATAAGACCGCCAAGTTTGTTCTTTTTCAAGATTCTTTTGTTTATTTGGCATCCTTTGAGATTGCATATGCCTGATAATTCGCCAAATTTGCTTTAGTTCTTACAGTTCTTTTGTGGAATCTTAAGTGTTTTGTACATATGGGATCATGTCCTTTGCAAACTGATAACTTTACATCTTCCTTTTCAATTTGAGAGCCTTTTATTTCTGTATTATTTTCTTGCCTGATTGCTCTTTCAGTTATTGGCGTCACTGTCCTTGTGACCAAAAATGAAAAAAAAAAAAAAAAACACTGCAGGTTATACCCAGCCATGAGTGGCCCATTTCTTGCTCTGACATCATAAAGAGCCATTGTTATGAAATTCCTGACACCAATATAAGCCCCTGGCTGGGCCTTGGACTTTGGTCCTTATTGCCCAGGGAGCTGCTTTTTGGTGACCTGTGGACTTGGACCGTAGCACTACTGCTTTTTCCTTGTTAGTGAGCTTTGTTGGTGTAGTTAGTATAGTTAGCATTGTTTGTTAGCTGTGTTCGCATAGGATAGTTAGTAGTTTGTCAGTTTTGTTACCATGCTGTAGTTAGTGTTGTTACCATATTATCGTTAGTATTGTCTGTTAGTAGCATTAGTATGGCGTAGTTAATATTGCTTTTTATTAAGATAGTATACTTAGTGTTGTTCTTTTGTAGTGTTAGTATAATTAGTATTGTTGCCCTATTTAGCATTATTTATTAACATCATCAGTGTAGTCCGTGTAGTTGGTGTGGTTAGTGCCGTGAGTGCCCTTCGCCTGGCTGGTACAGTGCGCTGTGTTCACCGGTTCGCAAGCACAGCTCGTGTAGCGTTACCATGGAGGGGACCATGGAGGAGGCCTTGGCCGCCTCTTCATCCATGGAGGAGCTGGAAAACTATAACATCCTCAAGACGATCGGCTCCGGCACCTACGGCAAGGTGATGCTGGCCGAGCACATTCCCACGGGCACCCAGGTGGCCCTGAAGATGATACCCAAGAAGACCCTCCCCAGCCTGGAAAATGGCAACCTGGAGGCAGAGGCCATGAGGGCCCTGCGACACCCGAACATCCTCAAGCTTCTGGACGTCATCGAGAACAAAGACTTCATCTGGCTGGTCACGGAGTACGCCTGCGGCGGGGACCTCTTCTGGCACATAGTGAGGCGCCGCCGCCTGGGCGAGGAGGAGGCCCGGCCCATGTTCCGCCAGCTGCTGGCCGCGGTGCGGCACTGCCACGAGCACCGCATCGTGCACCGCGACCTCAAGAGCCCCAACATCCTCCTGGACGAGCACGGGAACGTGAAGCTGGCCGACTTCGGCTTTGCGGCGACTTTCAGTGACGAGGAAGACCTGTACACCTTCTGCGGGACTCCCTGTTTCTGCCCCCCGGAAATGTTCCTAGAGGAGGATTACCGGGGCCCTGAAGTGGACGTGTGGAGCCTGGGTGTCCTCCTCTACTACATGGTGGCAGGGCGTATTCCATTCGACGGCAACAACTGGGAAGAACTCAAAACGAACATCACCGAGGGGAGGTACGAGACACCGGCTTTCTTCTCTCAAGAACTGACGGCACTCTTGAGGAAGATCCTCACCGTGGACCCCAAGCTGAGGCCCACCCTTTCTGGACTCATGGAAGATGTTTGGGTCCGGGGGCAGGGGACACCCAAGGCCACAGTGTCTGCGTGTTCTCTACGAAGCAGGCAGAGGAGTCCCCAAGTTACCACAGCCCCCCAGCACGGCCCCGTGGCCTCCTCGTCCTCCCAGGGCAGCCACCATGGGGAAGAGCAAGGAGGAGACCGCTCTGTCCAGGCTGGGCAGCCGCACGAGGAGACCTCGACCTCTCTCTCAGAAGAGGAAGACAGCCAGGGCCTGAAGGGGCTGGCTAGAAGACTGGGCAAGTTCCTTTTTGGATACTGCTGCATCCGACCGGCTGAAAAGATCTGCTATAGACAAAGAAAGCTGAACAAGGTGGTGCCAGTGACTCAGGACAGCTGAAGCGGCGAGGGCAGGTGTGTGGGGCGGGCCAGCCACGCTTCCTGCATCTTGTGTTATCTACCGTGTTTCTCCGAAAATAAGACAGGGTCTTATATTTATTTTTCCTCAAGAAGGCACCCTAGGGCTTATTTTCAGGGGGTGTGTTATTTTTTTTTAAGTACGGTACAACCATCTACATTGATTCACATAGAGTGAAGTCGTCTTCTTTGGAACATCATCCTCACTCTCCAAACCCCGAATTCCATCCTGAATTTCTTGCAACTCTATTTCCTTTAGAACCACTGGCCTCGATCTCTCCTGTCGAGCACTAGAGCTGTCACGGGGCGGATGAGAAGGGCTGCTCGTGTTCTTTCCCGCTCCGTGACGACACGCATGGGTTGTGCAGACGCGCTGCGCAGCCACGCCCGTCACTAGGGCTGATTTTCGGGGTGGGGCTGCTATGGGGCACATGCTCAGACATCCTGCTGGGGCTTATTTTACTGGTAGGTCTTATTTTCGGGGAAACACGGTATTATGGTTTTGCTGACATTATTTTTAATAGACAAGTCATAGATATATGCATGTCTGTGGTACAGTGTGAGGTTTATGTCTATGTGCTCCGTGTGGAATGGTGACATGAAGCTAATTAACATATCTGTCACCTCAGACGGGCAGAGGCAGTGTGACGTCACTTGCTGAATCTGCACAGCTGACCTCGTGGAAGTAGAGCAGCGTGGTGGTGAAGAGAGGCTGAGGTGGCAGAGGGGAGGGCACGGGTAGGTCACAGGGACAGAGTTTCAGACAGACGGGGGGAAGGAGCCCTGACGTGTGTCACACAGCAGGGTGACGAGTCCATGAGACTGTCCTGCACATTTCAGAATACCTGAGAGTCCCCTCACATGTTGCCTTGCCTTTAGAACAGAGACCAAGAAGCCCCTGAGCTGCCCGGATCCGGACAACGCGGAGCAGGAGGTCGGCCAGGTATGGACTCCCAGCTCCGGGTGGGAGCTGCCCAGAAGCAGCCTACGGCCTGCAGAGGCATCCACACACAGCATTGTGAGCTGCGGTGCGGCCGGCAGCCCGGGGACAAGGGGGCCCCTCCGCCCCCACCGGGTCCCCTTTGTTCCCCAGTGCAGATTTTCTTTATGCTTAACAGCCCAGGGAGCTGTCACCTAGTGCTCTGTCCTTAAAATCTGTCCCTGGCTCTCACCCCTTCATCAATGCTTGTTTTGTTTTTTTTTTATTTATTGTTTTGTTTTTTTTGTGTGTGTCATCACACATTATGATCCAAATATGGTAGATTTAAATACATTTGAAGTATTTTGTGAGGTAACTTCACGTCTAGGGACCCTTAGTTCCAATTCTCTGGAAGCTTTCGTCCTTCTGAGCTCCTCTGAACTTGCAAGGTCCTCATTAGGTTGGCTGACCTATGTTCCTGGCTCCTTTTTACCTCAAGGTCTCAATAGATCATTTTGTTAAGGAGGTAGAATGTTCCGGATTGGTATTCTACTGCCTTTCAGTTCTTTCTTGCGAACAGATGGATGTTGAAGGATCCATCAAACCTGTCCTGTCTTGTTAGTTGACCTTCTGCGGTTTTCAGAGCAGAAGACACAAGGTAGAAACTGAATTGCACCATCCTGGATTCTGAAGTTTCTAGTTCTGAATCCTTGTTGTGCCAACCAGGAGCAAAAGGCGAGTGGAGAACTGACTACATTTTAGTGTATTGCTTTCTCTTATATGGCTTCAATTCACTGATCATTTTTTAAGGGTATATTCTATTTGATGCAGTGAGAAGTAGTATGAACATTCCCTTTTGTCTAGGGTAACAACAGATTTGTTCAGAAGGTCATCCCTGTGAAATCTTGCGTCATTGCTGTTGATTTTTCTGATTACAAAAGGGGCAGAGGGAAGATTTGGAGGAGGAGAACTTAAATTTTGCAAATGATAATTTTTTCCATTGTTTTGGCTCAGGTTTTAAGTTAGAGGTTGTATACATGAAGAAAAGTATGTGCAAAATAATGATGTAGAACTTAACAATAAGGGCTTCCTTGGGTAAGATAAGAAAGAACTACAGTGGATGATGAGATTTACTTATATTTGCAGTTGAAAATTGTATTGTGATAGAAAATTATAACATTTTTTCAAAAGTAATAGTGTTTTACTTAAAATTGGGAAACCTATCAAACGGGATTATCAAAAAGGCAAAATGAGAATTTCCTTAAGACTTAGTCTGATTGATTAGTCCAGTTGATTTTGGTGCCACTGGACATTGGTTTATGGTGTTTGTATTTTTTAAAATAACAACTGAAACAAAATGTGACTTTCTAGACTTTGGATATTGGGCTCTACAGATTCTCAGGTTCAGCAGGTCCAAGTCTTTAAAGAAATCAAAATATGTGAAAACAAAACAGGGACCATGACATCCAAATATTTATCTAGCTCATTTTTCTTACAGATGCATGATTGATTTATAGTAGGTGGTGAGTTGTGGCTTTATCCATCATTCTTCACAGTACACATAAAATATAGTGAGAACAGTTATAATAGCAAAAAATCAATAGGCATATAAATTTTTCCGTCAGAATTTAACTATTGTCTTAATTCCCACCCTCTGCTCTTATCCATGTGTTTATAGGAAAATTGGAAATATTTTATTTCTAACTAACTTGATTTTCACCCTAGGAGATTATCTTTTATATTTTAAATTTTCCCCTGGCAGTTTTATTCTATATGGGAATAGCTCCCTGAGGGACAGACCCTTTATTGCCTTGAAATCAGATGGGGTCTCAGTTCTACTACTTATGAACATGAACAGGTGGTTTAGTCTCCCATTTCTGAAACAGGGGAAGTAATAGGTGCCCTTCCTGAATAAGATAATGCTTGGGAAATCACTGTGGAAACTTACAGAAGTGGTAGGGATTCTTTTGAAGGGTAGCATTTGAACATAAGGGGAGAGAGAAGAAATTACAGTGGACTACGGGCTAAATGCCATAGCTCTGTCAGGCACTTGACACACATAGGTTAGCTCCTTTATCCTCTGACATAGGCATTGTGGTGTATGGGCCTTTTCTCTCGTCCCAAGTTTACTCTTCATGCTTTATTGTTTCTACAGTTTCTTTCCTGCTATGCTGGGTTATATTCTCCTGTTAGTCTGCCATTCCTTTCTCCTCTAGAGTTCTGTATCACATTCTGTTTACACTTTGGTGTTCATCTTGTAGTTTCCCTCTGCTTGACATGTACTGGGGTTAGACTTCTTAGCACAAGGAAATGGGATGATCTTTGGATTAAAAACATCTTCATGTTACACTATAACCTTAAAGTAAGGGTATTTTACTCAACCTGCTGTTCAATAAATGAATTCTCTACAAACATATTCACCAGGTGATGATCCTCTAGCCTTAACCCACTACCTATTAAAGCTGCATCTGCCTTCGTGGAAAGCTCTGAACATTAAAAACTTCTTCTGTCTGACTCCCTGTAAGTTCCACCCAGTGTCTCTAGGTCTCCCTCCTGGGAATGTATGTACACAGTAATTCCTTTCACTTTTACTCATGATGGCCCTTCAAATATTTAAGGATGATTAACGCATATTCTTTGTTTTCTTTTCTGGCTAAAGAAGCCAAACTCTGTAAAATAATTTAAAGAGGTTTATTTTGAGTCCAATATGAGTACTAAGACTGGCAGCCACACCCAAGAAGCCTTGAGCAAGTAGACTTGCTGTGGTTGGGTTCCAGTTTGGTTTTATACATTTCAGGGAGACAGAAGTGTGAACTAAAATAAAATCTTAAGGTCCTCCACCCATGGGCTGACTGAATGGGCCCCCTCTTGGTGAAGGGGATATCCTAAAACTAAATTGCCTGCCAGGAGGAGGGAGGTCAGATATGCCTCATCATGCCCCCCTCCCTTCTTGGAGACATCCTTTGCAACTCATTAACAGGCCTAAGGCTATGCAAAACGAACATGGAGGACCTCAGTTTACACAACAAATATATGTGCAATGGTTTGTCTCTGATTTTACAGGCTTATTTATCTTAACATTCCAAGCCTTTAGACAAAAGTTTTATGTCTTTAACAAGTCAAAGAGTCTTTAAACCCACCTATCACTTGTAAGCCCCTCACCTTTGAAATGGCCCATCTTTTTGGGCCAAAAGGAATGTATGCCTTCCTCGTATTGATTTATGACTTTGTCTGTAACCCCTGTACCCCTCAAATGTATAAAACCAAACCCTAACCCCACCACAGCATGTCCACTTGCTTAAGGCTTCTTGGGCGTGGCTCCAGGTCATGGTCCTCAAATTGGGCTCAGAATAAACCTCTTTAAAATTACTTTACAAAGTTTGGCTTCTTTTCAGTTAACAACATTGACACTCAGACGGGCTCAGAGAAGACTCAGGACCCCCGAAGGAGTAGCCAGAACTCGGCGCCAGGTATTGGCATGACCCTTTTGGGCCCCCCTCCGCCCTCTGACTCTGAGCTTCTCCTTTGGCGGAACTGGTATAAGTCCTCCTGAGCTCCGCGGACCTCCCATTTTTGGCCGATGGTCTTGGTTTACTCTGAGCTGGTTCTTTTCCTAGGAATTGTTGTTTGGGACCCTAATTTAGATTTGGAGGTACATTCTAAAGGGCTGTCTCCATTGTCTTTTCATCCTCAAATTAATCTCAATTGGCTTCTCCGTGCATTTGCAAAAGAGGAGACTGAACTGTCTTGTTCGTAGATAAATGAGAGACTGAGTTCCTCAGCTCTGAAGACAAGAGGCATCTTACTCCTCCCAGCCAAAATGCAGCTCTGGGTGACCGGGTTGCTGAATAGGAGTTGCCTGGGTGATTCCCAAGGTACGAGTGGCACTATAGGGAACCACTCAACAAATTAATTAAAGGAAGGCTCATCCAGGAAATGCCTAATTCAAATCGGAAAAAAAAACATGCTTTGAGTTAACCAAAAATTATGTGTGTCTATATATACAACGGAAAAATGATGACATAGAAGTGGGAAATGTGAGCAATTGTGTGATGGGGACTTGGGGTGTTCTGGGGAGCAGGTAACACAGTGGTGAAGGACATGAACTCTGAAACCAGACCATCTGGTGCAAGTCCCGGCTCTGCTGTCCACCAGCTGTGTTCTCTTAGGTAAATGACTTAAGCTCTCTGTGCCTTGGCCGCCACTCTCTAAGGTGGGAATAGCAACTGTGCCTCTCCGCTAGGATTGTAATGAGATAGATCTATGTAGAGAGCACTTGGTAAGGATCCACTCTCAGTAACGTGTCTCTTCAAGCTTTGCGTGGTAAACCTGCATTACTGTTATAAGCAGAAAGTTTATATGTGAGTATATTTTAAGAGGCCACCAGGAAAGATCTAGAAAGAAGCAATAACTGCTGAGGTGTTTGCCTAGGTGGGAGGAGTACTAGTGACAACTCATGTGTATTGAAAAAATATTCTGTACCAGGCACTGTTGGATCTACTGCTACCACCATTTTGCAGATGAGGGGAAGGAGGAGTCACAGAGAGGTGAGGGGACTGACCTGATGACACACAGCCGGTGACAGACTGGCAGAGCCAGGGTTCCCAGGGCAATAGGAGGGGATGGGGTGCCCCATCTAAGAGCCTGCAGTGGTGAGTCCAGGCCTGGCCGGACTCATGGTCTTCTTGGTCTCCATTCTAAAGGCAAGGAGATATGTGAAGGGGCCTCTCAGGTATTCTGAAGTGTGTGGGGCAGTCTCACGGACTCTTGTCACCCTGCTGTGCAAGAGATGCCAGGGCTTCTTCCTCTTGTCTATCTGAAACTCTGTCCTGTGAGCAACTTTGCATGCCCTCTCTGTGCCACCCCAGCCTCTCCTCGCCATCAAACTACTCTGCTTCTATGAGGTCAGCTTTGCAGATTCAACAGGGAGGTGACATGAAGCTGCATTTGCTTTCTGAGGTGACGGATATGTCAATTAGCTTCATGTCACCCTTCCACATGGTGCACATATACCTAAACTCACATCGTACCGCATACATGTCTGCAGCTATGACTTGTCTATTAAGAGTGATATGAATAAAGCTATAATCCATAAAATAAGGTGCAGGAAGCGTGGCCGGACCGCCCCACATACTTGTGTCTCTGCTGCTGCCGTCCATGGCATGTGCCGGCACCACCGTGTCTGCCGTTTGTGGCGGAGGTTTGGGCCGGCAGGAAGCAGCCTATCGTCAGCCTGAGGTTGGCAAGTCTCCCGGTGAGCTTCTGCCAGAAGAACTGAAACTTCAGCACATCACCAGCACTATTATGCTAATATGCACACAAATCATATCACATTTTGTTACGAGTACTATTTATTCCTTGATTGTCCTTCATAATTGTATTTCATTTTTTTAAGGCTTCCAGAGAATTAGAACTATAGGTCCCTGGAAATAAAGTTACTTCACAAACTAATCCAAATGTATTTGAATCTCCCATGTGTGCATTGTAATCTCTGATAAAAACAAAAAACAAGGCATTGCTGAAGGGGTGAGAGCCAGGGAAGGGTAAGGAAGGAATAAAGGAAGGGAAGGGAGGGTGGAGTAAAAGGGAGGGGGAGTGGGAGGGAAGAAAAAGGGGGAAAAGGCAAGGGTGAAGGGTGCAGGGAAGGGTAAGGAAGGGGGAAGAGAATGGAGGGGAAGGGGGAGGGGAAGGGATGGATTTTAAGGACAGCAGCACTGGTGACCGCTCACTGGGCTGTTAAGCATAAAGAAAATGGGGAACCAAGGGGATCCGCTAGGGGCAGAGGGTCCTCTTGTCTCCAGGGCTCCAGGCCCTGCCGCGGCTCAGCCTGGCATGGCTCTGAGGGCCGCAGGCCACATGCTCCTGGCTCCCACCCCCCACCCACAGCTGACCCCCTGTCGCTTGCTCTCTGTGCTTCAGCATTGGACGACGCCACCACCTTGTTTGCCTGTCTGCAGCGGATTTTTGGGGTTGGCAGGAAGGAGTGAAGCTGGCAAGTGTCCTGGAGAGCTTCTGCGGCCTGGCCGTCTTCACAGGGTAGGTTGAGGTCTTCCTCTCAGGCTGCCCAGCCTGGCGGGAGGTGGCTTCCGGGATGTTTCCTGGGGATAGGTGCCTCGTCCGGGCTCTCTGCCTTGGCTGCTGGCGCTGTGGCTGGAGGGGCCCTGCTGGGACAGGGACTCAGGTGCGGCCTGCTAGAGGGCTGGCAGCCACGGTGGTTTCCTGCTCTCCTCTGGCACCTCCTGCCCGTTCCCCCACATGCCTCTCATCATTTGAAGGAGCGTGGGCCTCTCCCTGGGGTCAAGGGTCAGGAACTTTTCCAGCAATGTTTTCGGTTCCTCCGAAAAGAAAATAGGGGTCTCAACATTGCATGTGTGAGGTTGCTAGAAGGTTCCCCCATTTCTCACCATGCAGTGGCAGAGTCCCGGCCGTCATGGTGTAGAGGACATCCCCTGGCGCCACACGTCCGCCACTGGTCCCACGGAGTTCTCGTTCAGCAACTTCTCGGGCACAAAAAAAAAAAAAAAAAACAGGAGTTCCACAGAAGGTGTCCAGCTTCTCCGCGCTAAATGTTGTGGCAAAGCCAAAGTCGTCCGTGTCGATGTTGTCATTGTCACCGAGGAGGATGTTTGGGGACTGTAGGATATAACGTGGCTCTCGTGGCAAAACTGCACGCAGCTGATATCTGTTGGAATTGGGCTCATGCCGCCACCTCCTCCTCCTCCTCTTCCAGGTGGCCGTGTGTCTCTGTGCATTCTGGAAAAGGGCTCGACCATTGGCATATTTTGTCAGTACACACAGGGTGTCTTCAGTCTCTGTGACACCAACCGCTTCAGGATGTTTAGAGGGACCCGGATTTGAAATCCATACAGACACTTTCCAGGCTATAGAGGCTCTGCCTGGACACTACTGGGCTCTGTCCCAGCAGCAAGGTGACAGGCCAGCGTCACCTTGGTGATGGCTCACCAGCCACTTTTCCTCAGGAGCTTGTCATTGTTCAGAGCCTCAATGGACACATTGCAGGGGACGCCCTGCTGCATGGTCGTGTCCATCTATGTGAACTCCACGCTAGCTGTGCTGGCACCTAGTGAGCACTGCCAGCTACACGCCCTGGGCTGGGGACACTAACGGTGCCGCGACACTAGCTCCATGAACCAGGCTGACGGTACCAACAATACTAACTGTCCTAACAGCACTAACTACACTATGCTGTCACTACTGACAGACAGTCGACTACTGTGCTAGCACTGCTAGCAAACCACACTGACGCTGCTATGCTGACACCACTGACAGGCAGCACTGACTGTCCTATGCCAGCACCACCGACCAACGACACTAACTGTACTGACTACAAGAACATTGCCAACTAACAATGATGAAACAAACAGTGTTGCTACGGTCAGACTACCAGTTCTCCAGCACCTTCCTGATCAATAAGAACTGGCTATGGTATTACTGACACCTACGCTCAGCCTAGGTTTCAGTAATTCTATAACAATGGCTGTTTCTGATGTCAGAGTAACCAAGGGGGAGGGGGAGGGGAGTGGGAGGGGAGAAGGGAGAGGAAGAGGGAGGGGGAGGGGATGGGGGAGGTGGGAGAGGGAGGGGAGCTAGAGGGGAGCCAGAGTTGTCGTCCGGGCTCAGTTCCTGTGACAGGGTGTGGTCTTGTCCTCTTCTTGCCTGGGACCTTTTTTAGTAACTCTGGCTCTGGTGAAAACCCTTTCACAGTGGCAGCCACGATTTGAAAAGCTTTTTCTGCTTCCGGGGCTGCTATCAGTTCCACTCTGTTTCCTCTCACCTCTCCCCATCGCCATTATCAAAGACCTTGAAGGCCAGGTCTAAAGTTCCGTTGGTGGAGACTGAGGCCCCTTCTCAAGTTTTGGAGTTTATGTCAAACAGTGGGGCTGCCTGGGAGGTGAAGTTCATTGCTAAGAGGCATTGTTCCTCCTGGTGTCAGGATGTAGACTAGTAAAGAGGAGAATGACTTCAGAAAGGAAAGGGGTGGCATTTCGTCCTGGCTTCATCCATGTGGGTACCTGATTTGCAAGGCCTTCCTACCCTGCAGCCTCTCAGAAAGGGAGCTGGGGTACAGGCGGGCAGGGAGCTCTGGAATGGCTGCTCAGGTGAGGGAAACAGAGATGGAGAGAAGCAGGAGGAATAAGAGATCCAAAAGAGAAACCTCATCCAGACAGTGAGGCAACGAGAGAGATGCAGGGGTCAGAAGTGACATGAGGCAGGCAGAGTGAAGCCCAGGAAGTCTATAAAGTTTAAAGAAAGTTTGAAAGTAGAGGATGTTAAGCTCTTCGCTGGCCAGCGGTGATGGAAGTTCAAGTAGCATCAGGCAGAGATTCATTCTTGGGCCAAATTTCCTGGTCCTTTAATTTACTGAACATTTGCGATGGGGGTCGATGAGTCCCAAAGTTTAAACAGAACATTGCCATGACGGACGTTTTTAGGGATGGTCGTAGGTTCCAGAAGTCTGAGAGGGCAACTCCTATTCAGATGACCACTGAGGGTCTGATCAGACATCTGGTGTCCCCGAAAATCTAAAGTCAGACCAAAACCTAGTGATCTGGGCCAAAGAACGGGCATCCCAAACTATGTCTCAGATTGTGACCATAGCCAGGCGTCCCTGGGTCTGGGTGAAGACTGATGGGGGGGCAGTGTCCCCCCCAGAATTAGTAGTTAGGCAGCACCCCTCCATGCCACCCTCCTGAGTGGTAGACCCAGGTGCCGGGTTTTTTCGGGATTAAGGAAACCAAACTGACAAGCTACCACTCTCCACGTTGTGCCTATGACCATTCCCAAAGTTTCCAGAGACCCAGTGACTCACCAAGTCCCAAACAATTTGACGGCACTGAGAGGGATGTAGCAGCTCTCCATCCAGAGGTAGAAAAATAAGACAATGACACAATCTCCTCAAGGGGGAGAAAACTGACTTCTCCCCATGTGGAGGCAGAGAAAAGTCCCCATGCAGAGGCAGAGAAGAGATTTTCCTTTGTCACCGTGCAGAGGCAGAGAAAAGTCCCTGGGCGGGCCACCAAATGTTACTGTGGAAAGTCTAGTAGGTGCTCACGGGATAGGTGGAGAAAGGTTTCTCATGCAGCAACTAAAATATAAAAGTTTTAAAAAGTTTATTTTACCATTGATAAGGACAGAGAGAGTGACAGAGAGAGTGAGCACTAGAGAAAGAAAGGGAGGTGGAGTGAGCAGGGAGATGAGGCCAGCATCCCAAAGAAAGGGAAAGGAGATGTCAGCAGCAAAGCCAAGTGGCTTGCTGCTTTGATGGGGACAAAGAGGAAAATAGCCATTGTTGTGGAGCAATTAGCAGGCAGTTGAAACACATCAAGTTGTGTGCCTTTTTTTTTTCTTCTGTTCCTGGAGACTTGGTTATCTCTGAAATGTAGTCAGGCCCATCACAGGGGATGTGATTTTTGCCTCTGAGATGTGGTTTTGGGCAGGAAATGAAGGCCTAGAGTTTATCCCCCTGCTGTCTAGACTAGGAGCTTCTCAGGAAACACCTTCAGGCTCTAGAAACAAATTCTAAAGGCTGTGAGCTGGTGGATGTAGAGAGAAATATGTACATTTCCATTTTTTTTTTTTTTTGGCTCTTTTGTGATATCTGTGAGAACAGAGTCCCAGCAGGTTATCTGCCAGCAGAGAGCTCATAGGATTGATCTTTAACTGTCATTAGAGAATTTAGGGATTAGAGATTTTCCTGTTATTTCAGCAAGGCCTTCCTTACAGTTTGAAAATCTGTAATAATTTTAGGCTTTTAAAGACCTCATAATGTCTATACATGAAGTATTCTATTTCTTTTTCTTTAAAATCTGATTGGTGTCAGAGTGATGCTACAGCATAGCTGACATCGTGATAGTATAAAAATGTGTGCTGTGGTGTGTGAAACACAATAAGGTCCATCATTAACTTCTATAGAGCTGCCAAGAAGATAACTGCCATCATAATTTCTCCACACCATCATGTTCAGATTTGTCATCAAAAACCTTAGAGGCCAGGGTGAGAAGCAAGACGGGGGATGAGAAACATCTCCAGCCAGAGCATGTCTGTAAGAAGGAAAGATTTTAGATGAAAGTGAAAAAACAAACAGGCAGACAAAGAGATTGGATGAGGGTCAGAAGGAAGGGTGCCTGAACCTACAGGAGATTCCACAGGAATAGGTTGTGGAGCAGAACAGGAAGAAGAAAGGAATTGGCAGGGTCTAAATGCCAAGAGGACTTGAAAGAAAAATTGACTACAAAAATCAAATTATTAAAGATAAATCAAACAGAACTTCTGGAAATGAAGAATTTGTTCAAGGAATTACAAAACACAGTGGAAAGCCTCAAGAATAGGATAGATCAATAGAAGAAACAATGTCAGAGATTGAAGATACCACCTTTCAGTTAAAAAAAGTCAGTCAGAGAGATACAGCAGAGAAATAAGAGAAAAGGGCAAAGCCTACAAGAAATGTGGAATGATATGAAGAGGCCTAACATGAGGATTATAGACATCCCTGAGGGTGAAGAAGAAAATACACAAGCATTGGATAAACTCTTTGAGGATATAATGGAGGAAAATTTCCCTGGCCTTGCTAAAAATCTAGCTATCCAGATACAAGAAGGTCAAATGACTCCTTAGCGATTCATTGCAAACAGGAAGACACCACAACACATAGTCATCAGACTGGCCAAAATAAAAACAAAAGAGGCTCTCCTTTGAGCTATAAGGTGAAAGAAGCAGGTAACCTACAAAAGAAAACCCTTCAGACTAACTACAGACTTCTCAACTGAGATCTTACAAGCCTGAAGACACTGGGACCTTATTCTCACTCTTCTCAAACAGAATAATGCCCAGCCTAGAATCTTGTATCCTGAAAAACTAAGTTTCTTATATGAAGGAGAAATAAAGACCTTCTCAGACAAGCAAAGACTGAGGGAATTCTTCAAGACAAGACCTGCCCTCCAGGAAGTACTCAGAA
Organism: Mirza zaza; assembly: GCA_008750895.1. Classification (NCBI taxonomy): domain Eukaryota; kingdom Metazoa; phylum Chordata; class Mammalia; order Primates; family Cheirogaleidae; genus Mirza; species Mirza zaza. The sequence continues at coordinate 4,527 of VSMD01117649.1, read as the reverse complement.
CAACAGCATTACACAGATCAGCACAATAAACACTCACCAGTGTCAAATCATCCAAAAGGTAAAGGTCAAAGGCCAGGTACCACAAGGGCTCAAGAGAGAAAACAAAGTAACAAAGTCCAATGCAACAAGATGAACAGAAATCTTCCCCACTTATCAATTCTTTCAATAAATGTGAATGGCTTGAACTTCCCACTAAAGAGACATAGGCTGGCTGAGTGGATAAATATACACAAGCCAAATATCTGCTGTCTTCGGGAAACATATCTAAGCCACAAGGATGCATTCAGACTTGAGATGAAGGGATGGAAAACAATAATCCATGTAAATGGAAGCCAAATGAAAGCTGTCATAGCAGTTCTGATTTCAGATAATTTAGTCTTCAACAAAAGTACTGAAAGACAAAGACGGTCACTATATAATGGTGAAGGGTACAATTCTACAAGAAGACATAACAATTCTAAATATTTATGGACCTAACTCAGGTGCACCCAGATTCATAAACCACATCCTACTTGATCTAAACAAAAGGATAAACAGCAACACTGTAATAGCTGGAAACTTCAACACACCACTGACAGAACAAGACAGATCCTCCAAACAGAAAATAAAGAAACAATGGACTTAAACAGAACTCTAGAACAAATGGGCCTGACAGTTACAGAACATTCTACCCAACAACCACTGAATATATATGTTTTTCTCATCAGTTCATGGGACATTCTCTAAGACTGACCATATCCTAGGCCATGAAGCATGTCTCAACAAATTTAAAAAAATAGAAATTATACCATGCATCTTCTTAGACCACAGTGGAATAAATTTAGAAATCAACTCCAAAAGAAACTCTGATCTCTACACAAAGTCATGGAAATGAAACAACCTACTGCTGAAGGATTATTGGATTAAGTAAGAAATTAAGAGGGAAACCAAAACATTCTTTGAATTAAATGAAAAAGGGGACACAAGTTATCAAAATCTGTCAGACACAGCTTAAGCAGTCATGAGGGGAAAACTTATACTCATAAATACCTACATCCAAAAGACAGAAAGATCACAGATCAACAATCTGATGAATCATCTCAAAGAACTGGAAAAGGATGAGCAAACCAATCCCAAAACCAGCAGAAGAAAAGAAATAACCAAGATCAAAGCAGAACTAAATGAAATCAATGATGAAAAAAACTATACAGAAGATTAATAAGACAAAAAGTTGGTTCTTTGAAAATATTTTTTAAAAATTCACAGCCTCTCACTAGATTAACAAGAAGCAGAAAAGAGAGGACTCTAATAAGCTCAATCGGGAATGAAAAAGGAGAATTTACAACTGATACCAGGGAAATACAAAATATTATCTATGAATACTACAAAAATCTCTATGCACATAAACTTGAAAATGTGGAAGAAATGGACAAATTCTAAGAAACACACAGCCTCCCTAGGCTGAGTCAGGAAGAAATAAGAGTTTCCGAACAGACTAATACCAAGTATCAAAATTGAAGCAGCAATCATAAACCTTTCTTTAAAAAAAGTGTTGGACCAGGTGGTTTCACGCCTGAATATAACCAGGCCTACAAAGAAGAACAGGTCCTATCCTGCAGACATTATTTTGTAACACTGAGAAAGAAGGAATTCTCCCCAGATGTTTTACAAAACCAGCATCCCCCTGATGCCAAAACCAGGAAAGGACTCGACAAAAACAGAAAACTACAGACCAATATCCGTTATGAATATAGATGCAAAATAGCTCAATAAAATCCTAACAAACTGAATTCAGGTGCATATCAAAAAATACCCCATCAGGACCAAGTGGGCTTCATCCCAGAGATACAGGGATGGTTCAACATTCGCAAATCTATCAATGTAATTCACCACATATATAGAAGTAAGTGTGTCTGCCGGAGTGTGAGTCGACCTGGAAGGTCTTCTGAAAGTCACACTGAAGGAACCAGAGCCTCTTACAGCAGAGGGAGAAGAGCTTTCAAAGTCCTGATTTCTAGTCCCAGCTCTGCCACCTCCTGGCTGGGTCTCCCTGCGGACATCAGTCAGCGTCCCTGAGCCAGGTTCTTCAACAAGAAAATCAGAGACTGAGAACAGCCACAGAAACCATCTCAGGGCTGCTGTGGGGCTACCTGAGGCTGACAATGTGAGGTATTGACTCACAGAGAAAGCCAACTGACTGGGGACCCAGAGAGTGAAGCTGGGTCTCCCCAGCTAGTCCTACAGGCAACTCCCAATTCAGATCGTGCAGCTATGGAGTGGACTTCCCAGGAGGTAGTGAGCTCCCTAGCACCAGACGTATTCAAGCCAGATTTAGATCTGTGCCTTCCAAACCAGGTGCCACCGGCCACATGACTGCTTGAAATGTCGCTAGTCTGAACTGTGATGTGTTATAAGTACAAAACCAACACCAGATTTCAAAGACTTATTATAGAAAATAAATGTAAAATAGCTCAGTATTTTATACTGATTACATATTGAAATGATACTATTTGGCATAAATTAGATTAAATAAAATATCTCATTAAATTAAATGTCACCTCTTTTGACTTTTTTGGTGTGACAACTAGGAAATGTTATGTTACATGTGTGGCTTTTATTATCTAACAGTTTAACCGGACAGTGCCAGCCGAAATCCTGGGTGCTCCCAGTATGGTCCTGGAGCGGCAGCATCTGCACCTCCTCGGAGCAAGTCCTTTTTCACCTGAGCAGAAACCTACCTTTTCCCCATGTTCTTCCTCCCCCTGGGTTTCCGCCCTGCCTGCTCCCTCTCAGCCACAGCCCTACCCCAAGTCCTTAGGGCCTGGGGGACAGTGACAGCTCCCTGAGGCTGCCCTACTCCAGGCTGAGCCACCTGACCTCCTCCCAGGCCAGTGTGCCCTGCCGCCACCTCTGCACCTGCCCCAGGCTGCCCATGTCAGTCCTGGGCTCTGGGTGAGGGGCTCTTAGCAACCCAGAGCAAAGTGGGGTTCTAGAAACCAGGCCCCATGGAGCTGGAGCCACAGATGTTTCCTGTCTCCGTAGGAGGGGCTGCCCTGCCCTGCCCCTGCTCCCATCCTGAGGCCTCTCTTATCCTGTCCCCTCCCTTCCCGGGCACCATCCACTGCTATCACTGCAGCATCACTGACGGGACCTGTCCGGGCCCTGCCCTGGCTGTGTCATCATCGAAAACTAGAAAAACCTCAGGCCTTGTGGGCGTCCTCCGCCCCAGCCTGGCCTGGTCCCCTCTAATCCATCCTCAGTGGCTTCTGCTCTTTCCTCTGGCCCCACACTCCGGGCCTGGTCATCCCACTGGTCTTCCCCCTAACCCCCTCCGCAGACCTCCTTGCTCCCATCTCTGCCCCATCCAGCCCAGCCCCACCAGCCTCAGCAGCCACAGGGAGCCGGGCCCTGGTGCAAATCCTACTTCTCCACCCTCTTGGCGTGTGTGGCCTGGGTGAGGCCCTCTGAGTCTGGGCCTCAGTGTCCCGTGGGTGAACTGGCCCAAGAGAGGGAGCCTCCAGCTCTGCCACAGCATGCCCAGAGGCCACGCTGCTCGCCAGGGCAGTGGAGGCTGGGGACAGTGGCCAGATTCAGCACATAAATAGGTCAAAAACAACCCTGGACTTCAGCTCAGGCCTTATGCAAAGGTCAATTCAAAGCACATCACAGAGTCCTGCAGAGCACAGATACTGGAGAGTCCTCGTATGGGGACCCAGAGCAGTTACAGTCACAGAGACAGAGAACAGGGGGTGCCAGGGGCCTAGAAGACCCTTCTGAGGCCAAAAGGAAGAAACCACCCCCTGCTCCCCACCATGGAAGAAATCAAGGCCCTGCAGGGTTATTTGCCAAAGGCCACCCCAGGTCCAAGTCCTCCAAGTGCTGGCTGCAGGCCTTCCCATTTGCAGAGGCGAGAACCCAACCCCGTGCCAGCTGTGCGGTAGAAGCGGAGGGCACAGCAGCCTGATCATGCCCCTCCCCAGCTGGCCTGGGCAGCCAGCTTCAGGCCAGGCGGGCCTGGTTCCTCAGGACCTCCACCTACGACCACTCTATCTGGTCAAATATGTGAGTGGCCAAATATGCGAGTGGCCCTTGGGACAGCAGAGAGGAGCACAGCTGAGCAAGCCTTATCTGTGGGCCAGCCTTTGGCCAGGGCAGGGATGGGAATCTAGCTCCCAGGAACACCCAGACCAGACGGGGCAGGGCAGGAGAGAGAGAGGAAGAGGGAGGAAGGTAAAGGAAAGGAAAAGAAGAAAAGGAAAAAGAAGAGAAGACAGGGGAGAGGAGGAGAGGAGAGGGAAAAGAAAAGAGAAGAGAAAAGAGAGGAAAGGGAAAGGGAAGGGAAAAGGAAAGGAAAGGAAAAAGGAAAGGAAGGGAAAGGGAAAGGGAAAGGAAAGGAAAGCAGAGAGGAAAGGGAAGAGGAAAGAGGAAAAAGGAAAGAAGGGAAGGGAAGAGAAGGGAAGGGAAGGGAGGGGGAGGGGGAGGGGGAAGGGGGGAAGGGGGGAAAGGGGGAAAGGGGGAAGGGGAGGGGAGGGGAGGGGAGGGGAGGGG
>VSMD01117647.1:0-25941 GCA_008750895.1 Mirza zaza | reverse complement strand
CAGTATTTAGGCCCCTGCAGAAGTTCGATCTCGAGCCGACGGTGTGCTCTGAAAGCCGGGTCTGGGCGCTGGAAATCACTGAGGACTTCGGAGCCCCGTAGGCCTGGCATTGAGGCCTTGCTCCGCGTGTGTTGTGAGCCCGGCCATTGCTTAACCAGCCTAGTAAAGTGGCCCAGGGGTTCGGGCCTCGCGTGTCCTTGTGAAGGTGAACGAAAGTAGTGCATGTGGCTGGCCCCCTGCGCGGGTATATTCAGTCAATAAATGGTGGTTTATATGCCAGGCCCTGTTCTGGCTGGGCCTCATGCTAAGGGAGTTCACTTGGCTAGGGCCCTGGTTTTCAGTTGCCCCCAGGATAACTGCTTGTCACTCCCTTGGTAGAGTCTCCTGTGTTTTGTACTCACCTTTCTCAGCTGTAGATCATACACATAAGGTAACCCAAATCATTTGAGGATATGTCCTGTATCTTATTTTCTAAAATACTTATCTGGTAAGTCATGAGATATAAGGCCATTCTCCATGAAAGATTTCTTTACATTTCTGTGGTCAACCCAGGCTCATCTTCTCTCATTTTCAACTTAATTCTAATTTTATTGTTTTAGCCCGAACCTTAGACTCTGTGTCTTAGTTATACCATTTTCCCCAACCTTGGTTCTTTTTATAAACCCAAAAATCTCTCACCTTTTGGCCTTCCTAGTCCTGGAACAAGTTCCTTCTTCTTTCCTCAATTCTTAATCCCATGGCCCCTATTCTCCCACCCAACTTTCAGTTCCTTCTTTCTAATGCAGCTTTGGATCCCCACCTCTACCAAAGAAAAACCACACTTAACAGCACATCAAAACTCAAAAGGCTCCTGATCTCTGAAGGATGTAAAAAAATAAAATGAAAAAAAAAAATTTAAGAAAAAAAATTTTAAAAACCTCAAAGGCCTGTTTATTATTCTGCTACTAATCAATTTTATTACATTTCTTTATTCAATTTTATTAAGTTTTTAAAATATATCAGATTTAATAGAGAAATTTGTGTCTATCTATATGTGGAAAACCAGCTGGTACTCAAAGTGGTACCAAAATGCTTAGCATCTCTTATATAACACAGCATGAAAGTTCCATCTCTTTTTCCTTCTCAACGAAAAAACTGTAGTTTCCGCAGAGAGCTGTATTTGGCAGCATTCTCACGCTCTTGTTGAGCCTTCCTTTTCATGGCTTCATGCTCCGGCCTCTGCTCTTTTGTGATAGGCTTTGATAGTACTGGCCCAGAAATACCGGGTTTCCTCCATGGAATTGGTTGGCAGCTGAAGTCTTGGAGTAGAAATTGGTTTTGAGGCTTGGGCGGTGACTGGGGCTTGGTCACAGCAGTGGAAACAGGATCTTGCTGGGGAGAAGTGCAAGGTGACGTTTTGTAAGGTTTTGGCTTAGAAGCGGCAGACTGAGGTTCACTAGCCTGACTAGGGTTGGTCAAACTGTGTCTGGGTGCATTGGTGGAAATTGGCAGAGTTGGTCTGGCAGGACCTGTCGAATATGCATAGGCAGGAGCTGGTTGGGATAGGTGGACTGCAATAGGTCGAGATGAGCTAGCAGAAGCAGGCTGGGCAGGGTTAGCTGCAGTAGGCCTATATGAGGCCAGAAAATGTGGCCGCCAAGGAACAGGTCGAGCTGGAGGTTTGTCCAGGGTCGGGAAGGGCAAAGGTACCAACTTGACCTTCCCAGGTGGTGGCAGCTCATACTGCGATGGAGATGGACACTCTTTTCCAGCACTGCCATCTGTTTTCTGGGCTTTGACTGGAGTTTTCTCAGAACCTTTACCCTCACATGGAGTATCCAGCCATGGTTTGAAAGTTGGGGATGGCTGGGGGTATTTAATGTTGCTTGAATTTCCCAGCTTCCAGGAGAAAGAGAGTCCAGTTTGCTTATCACTCTTTTTTCCCAGCACATGGAAAACCTGCACAGACTCTGGCATGTGCATGCCTTGGCAGGTTTGAGGCTTTTTAAAATTCTCTGGGCTAAGCTCAAGTTGGTTTTTCTTCGACTTCATCTTGAGAATGGTTGGCTTCTCTTCTACCTTGACTTTGTTCCCTGACTGCTTACTTTCTTCAGCTTTCTTGGAGTTGTTTCCTCTGGTCCTTTTGGTCTTTCCCTGCCTATGACTATTAGTGTTGCTGCCCCTGCTGGATGCAGCTTTCTGAGGTTTGCTGTTAGAATGCTTGGCTACAGCACTGAGAATAATCACTTCTTCCCCTATCAGGCACTCTGGATTCTTTGGCTGTATTTTGGCCTTGGTCGCACCACTGATAGGCTCAGAAGCTTTACGCTTGTTCTTCCTGACTTGCCCAGAGGAAGCCTTTGTGCCACTTGACTTTTCCTGTGACTGATTCACCTTGATAGCTCTGGTATCTTCTGCTTTGATTGCTGTGAGATCTTTGGATTGGTCAAGATCTTTTAAGGAATTGAAGAGATAGAGAAGTTGAATATCCTTCACCAGTGTAGTGATCTGTGAAAAACTGTTGACAGACTCAATCTCACTTTCAAGTGTGCCTTGACCCTGAAGACTCAGACTGTTGTTTCCTAGACTGACAGTTTTAGAACCAGGCTGTACCTCTTGGCCAAGAGGATCAATGCAGGCCTGAAGGTGGTGGATATCAGGGATTTCTAAAGGGATCAGTGGAAGATCTTGGTTTTCTATTGGGATCTGGTAGGCATCCAGAGCCTTTGACAGCTTGGTTTTAATCTCATCCAAATTCTTATTCTCTTTTTGTTCCTGACTTGAAGTTGGAGGAAGTGCCAGGAAATCAGAAGGACTCTGGACTGGAGCTATTATTGAAATGTCCCCAAAGTCAGGAGGTGGCGGGTAGCTTCGATCTCCCAGGGAGGTGTCCATCTCCAGGGAAGTTTCCATCACTACAAAGGAATCAAGGAAGCAGTCAGTCCCTGGTAAGTGAGATGCTCTCCCTACACACCAATGCAGAGTCAGGCTCCTTATAACAGAGGGCACAGTGTTTCTACTAGCTCTTCCTGGGTACCATGGACAAGACCCTGTATTAGGATACAGGCAGTGACTGTCCTAGTTCTTACTGGGTATCATTAGATGTCATTATTTCTTTGTTTTTTAAATATTTCATAGAGTTGTTATAGGCCAAATAAAAAGTAAAGTGATTTTTAAACATATGAAATGTTATATAAATTGTAGCATTCTTATGTAAGGTCCTTTCCATTATTTTCACTCTGCTGAGAGAGCAAACACACTTCACTCCATGGATTAGGAGAGTGAGTGGAGCTCCTCCTCATGAAATAGACAAGCAAGGACAGATTCTGAGCCAGCTTGCTTTGGACAGGGTCTCTGGACACAAGGTCTTAAAACCTGGTGCAAACTAAGGAACATTAAAATGTCACTACCACAATAAGGGTTCTGAAGTGCCTTCCAAAGAGACTAAAGCAATATATCAGGGAAGAGATTTAATTCCAGTGTGATGGTTCAGGTGAACTGATCAGCACACTAGGGCAGCAAAAAGTGTGGTAGTCCCCAGCATACTCCTGGGGTTTTCTTATGGGTATCCTAGATGGCCACTATAGTGTTCTACCTTCCCACCTATATTATATGTCCTTTTTTTTTTTTTTGAGACAGAGTTTCACTCTGTTGCCTGGGCTAGAGTGCCGTGGCATTAGCCTAGTTCACAGTAACCTCAAACTTCTGGGATCAAGCAATCCTCCTGCCTTAGCCGCCTGAGTTGCTGGGACTACAGGCATGTGCCACCACCTAATTTTTTCTATATATTTTTAGTTGGCCAATTAATTTCTTTCTATTTTTAGTAGAGACAGGGTCTCGCTCTTGCTCAGGCTGGTTTGGAACTCCCGACCTTGAGCGATCTGCCTGCCTTGGCCTCCCAGAGTGCTAAGATTACAGGCATGAGCCACGATGCCAGCCTATATTAGATGTTCTTATGTAGAGTTCATATGGGGAACTCTAACCGAAGGTAGTGGTTGAACTCCCAGGACTTAAATTCTACCTATCTGTGGACTCACTTCTCAGCTGAAGATTTGATCTTCTTTTATTGCTGTGTCTTTTTGCTGTTTGTACTTACCTTCAAAACTTGTTTCTGTGACAGGCTGAGCAAACTCAGAGTAGTTGATCCTAGGGGTGGAGGTAACTGGTAGGACATTTGTAGGTTGAACCTCCTTTAGGACCATCACCATTTCTGGTTGAGAGGCAGAGGACATACTTCCTGTGTTTGACATAGAGCCATAGGATTGCAGGCAGGGACTAAGTTCTCCAGACAGTAGTGGTCCCAGTGTGCTTTGATTGTAGTAATAGACCTTGCTTCCTTCCTCGTAATTAAGTGACAGGCTCTGTCCTTGATCTGAAATTTCACATGATGTTCTCTGAAGAAGGCTGGCAGAGAATGATGGGTACAGAGGGAGTATGGTATTGGCATCTGGAGTTTGATCATACTGGACTGTCATAGACATGGAAGAAACAATTGTGTCCTGGTCAGTGAGAGTCACAGTGAGGTCCCCAAGTGAAGATGACTTTTCAGTGCTTCCTGTCATATCCCAATCAAAAACATTTGGATAGGAAGCAGCTGAAATGGACATGGGGCTCTGTCCAGTAACCTCAGACAACATGGTTGTGCTAGAATGTTGGTAAAGGTAGGCACTACCCATGAGTGACTGGAATGAGCTGCTAGCGGGTGATGGCAGTATCCATGATGAGCTAACGGCTGGAGTAGGGACTCTGGAGAAGTTGCAGACACTTCCTGTTAGGGAAGCCTCATTGCTTACCACAGGAAGAGAGAGCTGCAGAGAATTTGCAATTCCAAGTAAAGATGAATTTTGGAAATTTACTGTAGGAAAAAAGAGAATGATGAAAAAACTGATGAGATGACAAATTCTCACTGTATGTGAGGAATAGCATCTTAAGGTTGCTGCAATCAGGCAGCCTCTAATACCAATACTCACTGAGATACCAAAAGCCAAATGGTTTATGGTGCTGTGAAGTTCTGGAGCAGTTGGGTATTCTTCTGATGAACTGCCTCTGTGTCCAACTTGGGTAGAGATGTGCAGAAGACCCAAGTGGTCTGGTTCACACATTGTTCCCTAGGATGGAAGCAACCTTTTCCCATCTTTACCCTGAGCCAGCATTAGCACTGACTCATAACTACTTCCTAGAATTAGAGCAGTGTAGAACTAGGAGGTCCTTAGAGAACTTCTGTTCCCACATTTTCATTGTATAAGTGAGGAAACTGAGGGTCTTAGAGGTCAGAGTGACCTGTTCAAGTTTTCCCATCATGTTAGTGTCATTACCAGGTCATAGAACCTGACTCCCTTGCTAGGACTCTTTGCTCTGAGTAAAGACTGGAAACCAGAAGTAGAACTTTTAATATAGGCAACTTTGTATCCATTAGATAATAGTACAGCTATTACCACTGTAATCTTTAGTGCCCCATTTTGCTTGTGCAGATCACTTGCCATTTCCTAGGGTTCAAATACAGCCCAGACCAGCTGGTAAGTGTAAAGGGTCATTCTTTACCCTTTTAAATCCTGGCTTCTTATCCTTAGTCAAAAACACTATGTGAGAGTCTCTCATGACATGCTTTTTGAAAGAGAAAAAGTTAGTTAAAGGCTGGGCGCGGTGGCTCACGCATGTAATCCTAGCACTCTGGGAGGCTGACGGGGGATGATTGCTTGAGCTCAGGAGTTCGAGACTAGCCTGAGCAAGAGTGAGACCCTGTCTCTACTATAAATAGAAAGAAATTAATTGGTCAACTAAAATATATATATATAAAAAAATGAGCCGGGCATGGTGGCACATGCTTGTAGTCCCAGCTACTTGGGAGCCTGAGGCAGGAGGATCACTTGAGCCCAGGAGTTTGAGGTTGCTGTGAGCTAGGCTGATGTCACGGCACTCTAGCCGGGGCAACAGAGTGAGGCTGTGTCTCAAAAAAAGAAAAAAAATTTAGAAAAGTTAATTAGACTCTCTGAGCTTTAGGTTACTCATCTATAAATTGGTTAAAATATAACAGTGATAATTCATACATAAATAAAAGTGATATATTGAATATTATTTATATGGAGAAAGTATAATAAATTCTGGACAGACACAAATCATGAAAAACTTACAATATTATAGAACTAAAAAGAATTGCAAACTGGGGTATGTAGCAAGCATCAATGCATAGTACCCATACTGTTAAGTGAAGTCCTGTTATCTTACATCCTTATGAAAGCGAATATTATCTACTCTATTTTAGCGAATACTGTTAACCAAAATACCCCAGCCCACAATAGAAGGTAATTTTGAATGAATTCCTAACTAGTACAGATAGAGAGAGAAAGTATATCAGTAAAAAGTGCACCACTAGCAGCAAAATGGAGTAAATATGAATGTATATGTATACATATACCTGTAATATATGTATACAAATATTTTAATAAAAAGCGGTACAAAACCAAACATAACAATATACCACCCCAAAAAAAGAAAGATAGATAGATGGCAGATAGTAAAATTGTAACTGTAAAGGAGTTTCATTATTTGCTCATCATTGTTCTCTGAATATAACCCAGCAAATGACAGATCATAATCCTGTAGAAAGATATATTAAATTAATATAGCCACATAACAATTAGGAAAGAATACTTAAAAAGTATCATAAGGGTTTTATTTTTTCCCTTAAAACCTAGATTATAATTGTGTTTGTTTTTTTTTTGAGATGGAGACTCATTCTGTTGCCCAGGTTAGAGTGCCATGGCATCAGCCTAGCTCACAGCAACCTTAAACTCCTGGGCTCAAGCAATCCTTCTGCCTCAGCCTCCTGGGTAGCTGGCACTACAGGTACGTGCCACCATGCCTGGCATATATATATATTTTTTTTTTTTCTTTTCTTTTCTTTTTTTTTTTTTTGCTGTCCAGCTAATTTCTTTCTTTCTTTTTTTTGAGGCACAGTCTCACTCTGTTGCCCAGGCTAGAGTGAGTGCCATGGCGTCAGCCTAGCTCACAGCAACCTCAATCTCCTGGGCTCAAGCGATCCTACTGCCTCAGCCTCCCGAGTAGCTGGGACTACAGGCATGCGCCACCATGCCCGGCTAATTTTTTCTATATATATTTGAGTTGGCCAATTAATTTCTTTCTATTTATAGTAGAGATGGGGTCTCGCTCTTGCTCAGGCTGGTCTCGAACTCCTGAGCTCAAATGATCCGCCCACCTCAGCCTCCCAGAGTGCTATGATTATAGGCATCAACCACCATGCCCGGCCTATAATCATTTTTGATATCCAAGAAAATGTCATTCCCAAAGCCTAAGAAAAATGTCACTGTTAGAATCTAATTTAGAAATAATTTTAATCTAGGAAAACTCAAATGAGTCTAGAAAATTGTTTTAGATGAATGTGGAATTAGAGATGTAAGGCTTTTTCTTTTTATCCTTAGGTAGGTCTTTCTTTTTATTCTAAGGTTGAAAAACAGTTAATGATTGTTTAATCAGTACATATTCTGTTTTCGGATGAAAAAATAAAGATGAAAAGGAACCTTTACTTGAAACGTACTTATCATACAAAGGAATCTGTCCTTCAGATGCAAGGTAAGATACATCATTTTTTTTAAAAAAAACCTTAATTTTGTTTTTAATAGGAGAAACATCCATATAGTAGAAAATCAAAATGAAACAGTGTTTCTTCTGTCCCCCTAGATATCCCTTTTTATTAGTTTATTTACTGGAAGCAAGAAACTGGTGGTCTCTAAACGTTTTGGCACCAGGGACCGCTTTTATCATGGAAGACAGTTTTTCCCTGAAGGGTGGGAGAGAGGCAGAGCTCAGGGGGTAAAGCTAGCAATGGGGAGGGAGCGGCTATAAATACAGATGAAGCTGCCCTGGCTGGCAGGCCATTTACCTCCTGCTGTGTGCCCCCTTTTCCTATATGGAAGACAATTTTTCCCAGGTCTGGGCTTTTTTGGGGGGTGTTGGAGGGGTGTCACTGGGAGCGGACCCCTGCGGCCTGCTGGTCCCTGACAGGGACCCTCACAGTTGTCCACAGCCTGGGGGTTAGGGACCGCAGATCTAAATGTATTTTTAAAATGTTTATATTCAAAAGTGTCAAGTGTCATCTGTGTTCAAAGAGGCAATAGAAAAAAAAAAGACACCCAAATAACAGAATGTGACTCTTCTGATAAGATGCTTTTTCGAGTGACATTCTATTCTAGCCTTAGTTTCTTTCCTGGTCCATTAATCTAAGCATTTGCTTAAACCAAATTCATTTTGCCCTGCTCTGAGTAGGTTTTACTCTATAGTCATAGTTTCTGCTTTAATTTAAAATCTTCAATTGTCTTACACATTTCATCTCAAAATACTTCTTGAGAACTCCTCCATGCTCTCCGTAGCTTTCATTCTTACATTTTCACTTCCCTCATTTTTATATTTTCTCCCCATGTCAGTTCCTGTTGCCTTGTGCTTAATGAAAACAGTCACAAACTTCCTTTTCCTAGAACATTCACCTCATTACTGCCCAATACCCTCCATTCTTTTCCCATTTTCTCTTTTCATTGAGTTTAGATAGAAAATGCCAAACTTATAAACATTACTTTTTGAACACCACTAAATTTGAAGTACTGAGGTTGATAATAGTAGTGACAGGAGACTATTACAGGTAAAACATCTTGGTATATATTGCTAGTTTTCTACACCACTGAGGTTTATTTCTCTGTTTCTGATGAAACAAATACCTCTCAGAAAGTCTCTGATTTCATTTTCTGTATGCAAGCCCTTTATTTATTTATTTATTTATTTTTTTGAGACTGAGTCTCACTTTGTTGCCCAGACTAGAGTGAGTGCCGTGGCATCAGCCTAGCTCACAGCAACCTCAATCTCCTGGGCTCAAGCGATCCTACTGCCTCAGCCTTCCGAGTAACTGGGACTACAGGCATGTGCCACCATGCCCGGCTAATTTTTTGTATATATATTTTTAGTTAGTTAATTAATTTCTTTCTATTTTTAGTAGAAACGGGTTCTCGCTCAGGCTGGTTTCCAACTCCTGACCTTGAGCAATCTGACCGCCTCGGCCTCCCAGAGTGCTAGGATCATAGGCGTGAGCCACAACGCCCGGCCTTTATGCCAGCACTTTAAGACTCAATACTACAAGCGGGGGCCACGGGGAATAACCAATCTATTATTATCCTAATATAACAGATAAGGAAACAGATTTTGTGAGAGAGTAAATGATTTATCCAAAGTTACACAGCTAGCTAGTAAATGTCAAAGCCACAAGTGAAATTTGGTCTGCAGATTTCTAGTTCAATACTTTCCCCTGTTATTCCAAGCTGTTTTGACTTTACTACTAAATTTAGGGGGGAAAGAAACAAAAAACCTTAAAAAGTTCCTTTCCTTACCTGATTGGTCAGAGAAAAGGAAATGTCAATGGAGGATCGAAGGGATGAGGAGACAATATTAGAGGATGTCTGAGGAGTGGCAGAAGAGCGCATGTGGCCAGCAGAAAGGTCACTGGTCACTGGTTACTGGTTACTGGTCACTGGTCAGTTGCGATGATCCAAATTTATTTACAGACAACTCCATGGAAACCCCAAGATTCTACCAGGTGGTTGTAGGTTTGGTGGGAGAATGATGACACAAAGTAGGCAGTTTAAAGGTATGAGTTAGCCAATGTGGAGGTCAGTTTCCCGGCAAGAAGAAGGCACTGGGTGGAGGGAGTGGTAGGAGAGCTGCAACAGCACCTGGCTGGCTGAGCTCTGGGGAGGTGAAAGACAGACAGGATAGTTCCATCCTCCCACGCTCTTATGTTAGGGAGGTCATCTCAGTATTCCTCATAGATGTTCATTCATATTTAGTATACTGTGTTTCCTATTATAATGTATAATATTATACATTTATAATTAGATATTATATATACAGTTAATTGATATTCTTGAGTAGGAAGGAAAGGGACAACTAGGTTGAACAACTGTTGTTCTGAAATGATTTCACTGGATCTGATCAGTGAACTTACTGCAGCTTTTAAGGACCAAAGGAAGGGATTAAAGAGCTCTTTTTGTAAGTTGGTTGAAGAGTAGGGTAACGTTTGTTGAGTGCAGGTTGTAGAAAATGATGTGATCCAAAGCTCTTCTCTTTAGGTTCTTCTTGAATCCCACCTTCCTGGGGTAGGCTGGGCTGGGCCAGTTTGAACTTGCATCTGTCTTCTGCTCTCCCTTTTCTGCTCTTGATTTTAGGTGTTTCTGGGATGAGCCTTGCTTTCTTACATTTGTGGATGTTACTTCTTGTTAAGTTCTAGAGCAGGGGTCTTCTTTTCAGTGCCATCATATTAAAAAAATAGACTCTGCCCATTAGAAGCAAACACGAGAGAGGCAGAAGACACAGCTGAGTGTAAAATTTACCTCTGTCAGCCTCTGGGTGCAGTTCTTTTGCTCATAATTTACTACCTCTGGGTCCTTGGGCCATGCAGACATCCTGTCATTCTTCTCTTTCATACGTGAGAGGCATTCATACTACTTTTCCCTTTTCTCACATTAGAGACTCCATGGTGGCAGTTACTGTGGCCTCCTCCCACTAGCAAACAGCCACTATAGAATCTTGGATCTCTAGGATTCTCTGTCTGCCATGCTTGGGTGCAAGGTCAAGCAAAATGAAGAGGACAATAGTTAAGAGAGAGAAGAAGACATTAGTGGAGAATAGGGAACAGGCATAGGGACAGTACAGAAAAAAAGAGATTCCTGTAGAACTTTTATTTTCTGTGAGAACCAAGATGACACACTTTGACTTTGTTTTGTATTAATAGAACAGATAATTCAGTATGTTTTAAGGTAGCTAGATAGTCTCAAAACTACCATGAGTTCTGTATATTGAAGAGAATAAGCTTAAATATTTTTCTTTTTTTGTTTTATGTCACATTACCTCATTTATGTTATTCATTAATACGTTTGTAGAATATAGATTTCTTTAAATGCTCTGGTTTTTCTACATTTCTTGTTGTCATATTTTTAAGGACTGTAAGTTTGTAGGACACATGGCATGATTTTCTGTTCATGATTGTTTATTTTGAAGCACCATGAACTAATTTGACCTGTTGGATTTGGGGAGGAAATTAAAGAGGATGCTGGGAAAAGGCGTGGTGAGTTGTTGGGTGCACCCAAGCCTAAGGAACAGATGTCTGCAGTCAGCCCAACTTGGCCTGGATTGCCTTTGTTTTTGTTCCCCTAGTTAAGGCCTTAACGAGGGGACTCACTACCTTCTCTTGTAACTGCGATAAAGTGAGTTAGGGCAGAGTTAGTAATGATTTATATGTGATTTATAAGCTGGATTGGGGGAGGAAATCTATGGATATAATCATTTTCTTTGGTGGTAAGCTCTTAGGGATGCCTAGCTCAGTCTATCTAGGGACTTTTCTAGTGCAGTGAGTACATAGTAGGTGATACAAGGTGCCAACAACCCAAGAGAAGATCAGCTCAGGATGGGACCTCTAAAGATAGATATTCCATTTATAGGCCTATTTTTCCAATCTCTTCCAGTAATGCTTCATATTATGAGAGGAATTTTTTCAGTGATTATGTGTGGGAGGGTAATGCTTATCTGAGAAGAAATTATGAAAGGTGTGGCAATGTGGAGAAGGGCTTAAGCTATATAAAGTTTTAAAGGTTTTCTCCCCTTGATCTCAGCTTGATACCTCAGATAGTCTACTTCTGTGACAGTAATATATAATGTGAAACTAACAACACATACTAAGTGTCTGCAAGCCAGACTACTTTCTGTTTTCTCAATGTTTTCATGGAAATCCAGGGAATCCATAACTGCAGGTTAGGGTGGGTGGTATAAGGTGTGCAGGAATGTAGTAGGATCACTTCTAATAGCAATGAAATGTTTACATGTTAAAATATTCATTTCTAACATTCAATTCTATTTAGGCAAATGCTTATTATAGTTTGATTTTTGGTGTTCCCCTGCCTTTATAACTATTTCTCTCCATAGTTCTAGGCATTAATGCTAGCTTGCACTTTCACTTTCACTATCATCTTAAACTCTAAAATAAATGTGAAATGTAGGAAGAAGAACCTAAACAGGTTTAGTCCAAGCTGGGCACTGTGGCGTGTGCCTGTAATCTCAGCAACTCAGGAGGCTGAGGCAGGAGGAATGCTTGAGCCCAGGTGTTCAAGAACAGCTTGGGAAACACAATGAGATCCTGTCTCTGACAAAAATTAAAAATGGAAAATAAAATAAAGAGCTTTAGTCTAACACTCTGGTACCTGGCGTCAAGTCCTACCATGACCTAAAGCCTCAGTTTTTATAGTTACAGTATAGTCTTGTCTCAGAGATCCACTCTCTGAATTTTGAACCCATCAGGATAACTGGGATGTGTCTTAGTTAACATACCTAGTCCATCTACCCCTGAGGCCCTTCCTTACTCTCTCCATAGTCTCCCTTTCGTTTTATTGAAGAGTGGAATCCCTGACACTCCTATATGATACCTGAGGCCCTACTAAATACTGGCAGATTTATTACTAGCAATTACTTATCCGTTTGGTCCTCCAAATATCCCATGCTCATATATTTTCCATTCTAGAGTGCTACATATTTGTGAAAGTATTCTTCTGCCTTATGTTGTACCCACTCCCATCTAATGGCCTACTCTTTTCCATTGCCCATACTTTCTAGAAACCCTATTCTTCCTAGGTCTGAAATTTTTTGTGTCAACTGTAACTTAGTTTGTTCTCATCCCAAGTTTGTGTCTTTTAACAAATTGGAAATATAAAATCAATATAGCTTTTCTAGCTTCTGATAGATTTATGTCACATTTTATATCTTGTCATATCTATAAGACATTTGTACCATTTGTGCTTTTTGGCCATAGTACACCTATTGGATTTTTTAAATAAATTCCTAAGGACTATTTTATAATTTAATGTCAAATTTGAATATTCATAATTGTGTGTTTGCAAATATTATACTAACTTGTATTTTCTCTTTCCAATTAGCAATTTACTAATATTGACACACTTTTAAGTATGTGGAAATTTTCATAATTACAAATGTTTTTGGATTGATTTAAGGTTAGAATATGACTGTCTCAAAAATGTTGATAAAGCTTGTAGATTTTTTACCTATTCATCCATTTCTTTATTTATTCAATAACTCTGACCTTTCTGATTGTCAGTTTACCAAGCTCTAAAATGGTTCTGAATGATCAACACTTATGTGCACATATACTAGTAACATTCATTGGGGGTGGGGCAGGTAGCAGGGGGTAGGAGGGGATGGGTATATACAGACCTAATGGGTGCAGTCGTCTGGGAGATGGACCCACTTGAAGCTCTGACTCTGGTGGGGCAAAGGCAATATATGCAACCTAAACCTTTCTACCCCTGTAATATGCTGAAATAAAATAATAATAAAATAAAAAATAAAATGGTTGTGAAGGTTCCTAAAATTGTATGCAAGGTCTTTCCTAAATTAAAAACTAAAAAGTAAAACTTATTTTAATAATCTGCCACCACAATTACATACAGTTTAATCTAGAATTTAGTACTTTATTCTGTCTTCAGACCTACTAATAGGTCATTCTTTGCTATTCCACTTGTAGCAGAATTTAGTTTTTCTAATAGGTACAGATCTTCATGTCTGATACTGTGTGGGAAACCTTGGACTTCAGCTTCACTCTCAGTTATTTTTTGGTATTTTCTAACACATAAATACGTGCTATCTTCCTTTAGCATGCTACCAGCTCCATAAGAGGAACCCAATCAAAACTCGGCTGCAAATCAGAGTTCATGTTCACATAATATTTTTGGAGAGTAATTAGGTAGTATCTTTCAAAATTTTGTATATCTTTCATTCCAGAAATTGTACTTCTAGGAATTTAGATATAGTCGTATATGTGTGTGTGTGTATGTGTATGGATGTTCACACTGCAGCACTGTCTGTAACAGAATTTTTTTTTTTTTTGAGACAGAGTCTCACTTTGTTGCCTGGGCTAGAGTGCCGTGGTGTCAGCCTAGCTCACAGCAACCTCAAACTCCTGGGCTCAAGCAATCCTTCTGCCTCAGCCTCCCAGGTAGCTGGGACTACATGCACACGCCACCATGCCTGGCTAATTTTCTATATATTTTTAGTTGGCCAATTAATTTCTATTTTTTTTTAGTAGAGACAGGGTCTGGCTCTTGCTCAGGCTGGTTTCAAACTCCTGACCTTGAGCGATCCTCCCGCCTCGGCCTCCCAGAGTGTGTAACAGAATATTTTTTAAAAATGTAAAACTAAAGGTCCATCAATATTGGACTGGTTAAATAAATTATGGTACTTTTAATTATGTTAATTATAATCAATGAAATGCTCTACAGCCATGAAAAAAAATAGAATGGATATACATATAAATTGGGAAAATCTGCATTCCAGATATATTGTAGAATATATAGTATCCTGGTTTTGTGGAAGAATAGGGGATGTACATATGTGAAAGTAAATATTTACACACCATATGCAAAATGTGAATCTAAGCACTTGGAAATATCTGGAAGAACACATAAGGAACTGGGCGCAGTGGGACTTAACTTTTTATTCCATGCCCTGCCTCATTTGAATTCTGAAGGGTGCATACCCGACCTCATCTACCTGCGCTACCGGCCGCCAGCCATGGAGGGTGCTGTAGCTATTAAAGTCCTGTTTACAAATGAAGTGTCTCAGTAAGCCAGTGACGACATCACGACGGAGAACAGTTCGTTTGCCGTAGCGAGGCTTTTGGGTACCACTGTGGGGTGCTGCCAAGGCTCTTCTGGTCCAGGGTCTTATTATAGCACCCAGGGCATCGGACTGGCGCTTTTGGCCGGCTTGGCATTGGGTAGGCGGCATCTTGGGGCCCACATGAGCCAGTGGCATCATGCCCACGGTGGCTGGGCCTGGAGACGCTACTTTTCTGGACGAACTTCAGCCAACAGGAAGGGCAGCAACCACATCCCCGAAAGGTAATATGCCTTGGTCCGTGCACATGGCCCTCCCAGCTCATAGCTTCCGGGCCTGAACTTCATCTGTTATGGTCTCTGCCTGTCACTGTCGCAGCTGCGGGCTTGGCCTGTCCACCCCTCCCCCCCTCGCTTAGAGACACTGACCTGTTGGCACCTCTGAGGCCTTTGGCATATTCTGCCTCATGTGAAATTATTGTCTATTTTATGAGGCTAAAGTCACATCTTACTCAAATTTGTATCCTCTGGCACATAACGAACAAGTTTTCTTTTCGTCATCTAGTACCAAGAGGAGGACACATACACAAAACTAGGCAAATTAGTCAATGTTAATGTAATTTAATGGAAGAAAGGACAGAAGGCAATGGGACTGCCTTCCAGGTCAGTATTTCCAAAATTCTGGAATACAAGTATGTGTAATCTTCCCAAATCCAGGAATAAGCCACTTTATGTGTAACTCTGTCACACCACATGAAAAGTAGATCCATCTGTAATAGTAAGGAGTTGAAAGGAATAGAAAGAAAAATTAAGAAATAATCTTTAGGGAAGGAATTATATTTCCACCCGAACATTACAAGAAGACTGCACAAGATATACAAACACTTGAAAATCATGTATTATTTGGAAGCCCTTCTGGTTTATATAAAGATATATGCTGCTCCTGAGTTAACTTCCCCGGCTCATTTAAAATTGGCCAGGCACAGTCGCTCACACCTGTAATCTCAGCACTTTGGTAGACTGGAGCAGGAGGATCACTTGAGACCAGGACTTTGAGACCAGCCTGAGCAATGTAGTTAGACTCTATCTCCACAAAATAATTGTTTAAAAAATTAGCGGAGTATGGTGGTGTGCACCTGTGGTCCCAGCTACTTGGGAGGCTGACATAGGAGGATCACTTGAGTCCAGGAATTCAAGGTTGCAGTGAGCTATGATTATGTCACTGCACTCTAGCCTGGGCAACATACCAAGACCGCGTCTCCATAAAAACAAACAAACAAAAAATCATTAAAGAAATAAAAAAAAGAAAGAAACAAGGGAAGAAAGAAACAAAAGAAAAGAAAAAAGCAATGTGTTTACAACACAATAAAAGAAGAGGAGACTAACCCTCAGAAAGCCCTGAATTTCTTACATGAATCCAGCCCAGTGTGATGTGACCCTGCTGATCCTGTATAAGGAAAAGTTCTTCTTCATTTTCTGTGTTACAGTAATCAGATCCAGCACTTTGCTTGGGGATGAGAACATGAGTAATGGTAAATTCATTCCTCATCTGCCAAAGGAGAAAACAGCTTGTCACAATTCCCTGGCACTCATGCAGCCCTGCACTGTCCTAACAGTGGAAAGTTAAACATCTGTACAACTGAAGGCCCCTCCCACCCAGCAGCAGTCCCTCACCTCAGAGGTTCACAACCTTGGCTGCTCATGCACATTGCTTGGGGTGCTCTGTAAAGGGACAGATGCCAAGACCAACCCCAGAACTCTGCAGCCTGAGCAAACACCACATCCCTGTGGGAATTTCCTCGTGTAGCCAAACAGGTCTACTCATGGTTGTTGAGAAGGTCCAGATAGAGTACCATTTCTCTTCCTTTGTTTATGTCTAAAGTAGTTTCCCTTTCATTGTTTCCTTAAGTCCTTTTCCTCCTTTAAGGTTCAGATTAAGTCTATTCCACTTCCTTCATTTATCTATTCAGCAATTAGTAATGGGTTTTTAAGTGCCTCCATTCAGTGATCTTTCCTTCCTCAAAATTTCCAGTGCTCATACCATATGCACTATTTGGCATATTTATCTTTTGGTATGTGTCTCCCATCTCTGCAAAGTGACTGGCACTTTTTGTGGACACTTACTATGTGCTTTAGATATTTCAAAATCTCAGGTCCTACCATAAAGTAGGTACTCAAAAAATGATATACAGCCTGTAGTACCAGCTACTCGGGAGGCTGAGGCAGCAGGATTGCTTGAGCCCAGGAGTTTGAGGTTGCTGTGAGCTAGGCTGATGCCACGGCACTCACTCTAGCCTGGGCAACAAAGTGAGACTCTGTCTCAAAAAAAAAAAAAAAAAAAAGATATACAGATAATGAATGGATCTTCCTGCTAAGTTTAAAATTAGGTATTTCTTAGTACTACCATTAACATAATCAGTTCAATTCAAGGGATTCTAAAAATCAAATACACGGTCACCAAATTCAAAGTGACACTACATTATGCAGTCCATGATTCCTTCAGTGGAGGGATCAGCACAGTACCTGACCCTGGATATCTTCTCTGACAGTCATAGGAGGCCATGGGAGAAAAAAATAGCCTTAGCTCAGGAAAGAGTTTGTTTTCTTTACCAGTTTTCCAAAGAGAATTCCACATGTCTCCACTTCCCGGGCAGTGTTGGCGCTGGCTAACGCAGAAACTGTGGGCACAGCCTGCCGGGCACCACCACGTGGCGCAATCCATCGATGGTAGGAACTGTAATGGAGAAAGGGGGAAAGTCTGAGACCACTGGGCTGAGCTCCCCCAAGCAGACCTCACAGCTGGCAGCTCTGGGAGAGCCACGCTAACTCGATGGGATCCCCACAACTTCAGGCAGTAGGTGGGGATCTCATCCTAATGGGACCCAAAAAAGGGTTGTAAAGTCTCTACTCCAATCTCTGGTCGCAGCTCTTGGGAGCACATTACTTTAAGAAAAGAAGAGTAGGCTTTAGTCATTCAAGTTAAGAAAAGGGTAAGGTATGACTTTAACAAAGTTCCTGAGATTCTTGGGAATTTTCTGTTGGAAACTAATATAAAGGGTTAAAAAGATTAGTTCCCTGCTGTGGTTTGAATGTGTCCTCAAGGTTCATGTGTTGGACAATTAATCCCTAGTGTGAAAGTGTTGAAAGGTAGAACCTTTAAGAGGTGATTAGCTCAGGAAGGCTCTGGTTTTGGCCCATCTGCCCTTCTACCATAGGATGGCACAGCAAGAAGGCCCTCACCACAGGCCTCTCCATCTTGGACTTCCCAGTCTCTTGAACTATAAGCCAAATAAATTTCTG
This sequence comes from Mirza zaza, assembly GCA_008750895.1. Taxonomy (NCBI): domain Eukaryota; kingdom Metazoa; phylum Chordata; class Mammalia; order Primates; family Cheirogaleidae; genus Mirza; species Mirza zaza. The sequence continues at coordinate 7,984 of VSMD01117647.1, read as the reverse complement.
TTCATTATAAATTCCACAAATATTCTGATATACAAGTGAATTATGACACCATTCATCTGAACTTTATTTTAATTTTAAATCTCCCTTTTATTTCAGATAAGAATATCAGAGAGTATGATTTTCAAAGAAATACACCAGGATATATTCTTTATAATGGAAGAGAATTTCAGTAGTTATTTAATTCTGAGTTTTGTCTTTTAAAAGAAAGTTAAAATACCAAACCAGAACAAAATAACACAAAATGTAGCCTAGTCCCCCAAAAAAGGCATGAACGAAGCAGCTCATAAAACCTGCCTCAGGATGCCAAGAATGGATCCAGTTCCTGAACACCATGGAGAAACCCTATGAGAGAGCCAGCAAGCTAAAGTTAGGAAGCATCTTTCACAGCCAGATTTTCATATTAAAAAAAAAAAAAGTAAAAAAAGATATTTTCCTTCTGCACATTCAGCAGCAAGATCTGAATAGCTGAAGAGGTAACAAAGTCATACCACAGTCACATGGCAGTCTGATGATGGTATCTAAGGATTATGATTAGGTTTGGCACAGCTCTTTCCTTTCAATTCAATGACTTCCCAAGTACATACCAAGTAGACACTGTGCTCAGCCCACATGGAACACAAACATGAGTAAGATTCAAGCCCCAACCTGTAAGAAGTTAAAATCTAATTATTGACAAATGACTAACACTATCAGGGGAATGATCTAAATTGCATCAGAGATTGAAAGAACTCTTAAGAGTTTTAAGGAGAACAGAATCAATCTGATTGAAGGGAGGGAAATCTGGAAAAACTTCAAAGAAAAAAAACCAGGCATAGCAGGAAACAGAGAAAAGACATTCTAGGTAGAAGGGAAATGTTAACAAATCTCTTTGGGTAAGATAGTCTAGGCATGTTCTGGGAACATTATAGTCCAATTTCACAGAGTATAGACTCCGTATGAAGGAATAGTAGTGAGATAGCCCACCAAGTAAATGCACATAAGCTCTAAAAGCCAGGCTTCAGAGTTCAGCCCTTCTTACCTATTCTTACTTTTCTTTTTTTTGAGACAGAGTCTTGGGCCAGGCGCGGTAGCTCACACTTGTAATTCTAGCACTTTGGGAGGCCAAGGCGGGTGGATCGTTTGAGCTCTGGAGTTCAAGACCAGCCTGAGCAAGAGTGAGATCCCATCTCTACCAAAAATAGGAAGAAAATTAGATGGACAACTAAAAATATATAGAAAAAATTAGTCAGGCATGGTGGCACATACCTGTAGTCCCAGCTGGAGGCTGAGGCAGGAGGATCGCTTCAGCCCAGGAGTTTGAGGTTGCTGTGAGCTAGATGCCACGACACTCTAGCCTGGGCAACAAAGTGAGACTAAGACTCACAAAAAAAAAAAAAATTGAGACAGAGTCTTGCTTTGCCCTGCTGCATAGAGTGCAGTGGTATGATCATAGCTCACTACAACCTCCAAGTCCCAGGCTCAAGTTATCCTCTTGCTTCAGCCTCCAAGAGTGGGACTATAGGAGCTCGCCACCACACCTACCTAATTTTTCTTTATTTTGTAGAAACAAACTTTATTTTGCTCTTGCTCCGGCTAGTCTTGAACTCCAGGCCTCAAGCAATTTCCTGGCCTCAGCCTCCCAAAGTGCTAGGATTACAGGCGTGAGCCACTGTGCCTGGCTTTACATCGTCCTTTTAAGTGGGTCCTTCTGCAAAGCTGACTTCCTATAAATAACTACTTTAATGTTGACTCCTACCTTCAAAAACCTATTATAATAATCAAGGTTACTCATCATTCTGCCCCTATTGTTATTTTCTCAGATTTCGAACTGTTGGTGAGAGGAGGAAAGACTGTTAATAGTTTTAAGGCCAGACTGAGTTCTCACCAACTATATACAATGTTTACCTTGACTAAGCTCCTTAAAGATTAGGAAGGCATTCAGGGCAAGCACAGTTCAGTAGCTCTCTTTTATTTTTTGAAAGTCAGCTGTTGAATGGCACACCGGTATTATAAATTTCAAATTTATTTTTACAAAAGGCTCAGTGGTCTCTAATTCACTTAACATTTCAAATCTCTGCATAACACTTAAAAGTTGAGAGTCTAACTTTGAAGGAGTGTAGTAACTTTTCAGAAAATTGACCCGGCCTCAGGTAAATTATATGGTTCAAGCAAAGGCCACTTTTATAATACAGGCAACGTGACACGACACGGTATGGCAACATTTATCAAATGGGTTTCTGTGACTAAAGCCTATTAATCATATCATGGAGGTACTCTCGGGCTGGCTCCCCCAGAACGATGCTCTGTGTGGTAGCAACTGAGATGGAACAGGATCAGTACGTGTACTCACCACTTTCTGAGTTGCTCAGTGCTCCAGGTTTCAGGGACCTATCCACCACTGGTGGCTTAGCTGGCCTTACAGTTGTGTTACAGTCTAAAGACTGTGTGGATGAGACAGGTGAGGTGGGGAACACATCTAAGGAGGGCTTTTCCAAGTCAGGCACCAGTGGGCCTCCTCGGCCAGGGTCCACCTTCCCAAACTCCCGTACAATTTTCAGTTGCTCTTTTTCTAGCTCCTGGTTCCGGATCATCTCCTCAAAGGCATGGAACTGTTCCTGTTCCAATTGCTGCTGTTTCTGCTGTGCTATCCTCTGTCTTTCCTTTTCCAGCTCCTGCTGGATGGCCATGTTCTAGGCAAATTCCTCCGCTTCCTTCTTCTAAAAATAAAGAAAAGGATTTAGGCCCCTACATCACCCCTCAGATGCCTTCACACCTCATGAGAACAAGGCTTTTTAGCAGGGAGATTTCTAAAATGTACTTCTGCTCTGGCCTGATTTCCTAACTCAAAATTCTTAGTTCCCTCAGTACTTTATATTCATGGAATACAGTCACCTCCCCTTCCTGTCTGTACATCCACCTTCAAGGACAGTTAAAGTCCCAATCCTCTCAGTACCTGTCCCCTCGATGACTCTACTCAGTGCATTTCTTCTTCACTGAAATCTTGAAGCAACTTATTGTCTGTTTTCCATAAGCTGCACCACATGCAGTTTTATTCTCTAATTGTTCCATGTCTATATTCTGTATCCCAAGTAAGCTGTAAAATAGAACCAAATCCAAACTTAAACCTGATACGCTGAGGGTCTCTAATGAATGTTTCTTGTAGAGATGCTGTTGCCCAGGCAGAAGTGCAGTGGCACAATCACAGCTCACTGCAGCCTCAAATTCCTAGGCCCAAGGGATCCTCCATATCAGCCTCTCAATTAGTTGGGCCTATAGGTGTGTGCCACCACATCCAACTAATTTATTTTTTACTTTTTAGAGACAAGGCCTCACTATATTGCCTAGGTCTCAACCTCTTGACCTCAAGTGATGCTCCCACCTCAGCCTCTACTGAATTTTAACCCAAAATGAAGCCTCTGATATTTTCTGGTGATCATTTCAATACAGAGTGACATTGTAAACTAATAAGAAATATTGAATCCTAGCACTCTGGGAGGCTGAGGCAGGTGGATTGCTCAAGGTCAGGAGTTTGAAACCAGCCTGAGCAAGAGCGAGATTCTGTCTCTACTATAAATAGAAATTAACTGGCCAACTAATATATAGAGAAAAAATTAGCCGGGCATGGTGGCACATGCCTGTAGTCCCAGCTACTCGGGAGGCTGAGGCAGAAGGACTGCTTGAGCCCAGGAGTTTGAGGTTGCTGTGAGCTAGGCTGACGCCACGGCGCTCGCTCTAGCCTGGGCAACAAAGTGAAACTCTGTCTCAAAGAAAAAAAAAAAGAAGTATTGGCCAGGCGCAGTGGCTCGTGCCTGTAATCCTAGAACTTTGGGAGGCCGAGGCAGAAGGATTGTTAGGAGTTCGAAACCAGCCGGAGCAAAAGCGAGACCCGCCTCTACTAAAAATAGAAAGAAATTAATTGCCAACTAAAAATATATAGAAAAAATTAGCTGGGCATGGTGGTACACGCCTGTAGTCCCAGCTACTCGGGAGGCTGAGGCAGGAGGATCACTTGAGCCCAAGAGTTTGAGGTTGCTGTGTGCTAGGCTGATGCCACAGCACTCTAGCCTGGGCAACAAAAGTGAGAATCTGTTTCCAAAAAAAAGAAAGAAAAAGAAGAGGAGGGGAGGGGAGGGGAGGGGAGGGAAGGGAAGGGAAGAGAAGAGAGAAGAGAAGAGAAGAGAAGAGAAAAGATTAAGTAATAACCCCCTTCATTAAACTTTTCACTCACTTGGTGCTGTAGAAATATACTCTTCATAGCTATTCACCCCTCTGCTGATTTTCAACATCACAGTCGAGAATAGGGCACAGCAGACAACTGCACAGTAACGTGTAGGTTCCTGCGGTGTGTATTCACATCTGGCCACTGGCAGTGCCCTGGGGCCTTCTCCGCATGTTTTACCTGACTCTTCCTAACAAGAACCATTAGAAAACGGCTTGAAAAATCAAATATTATAAACAGCTTCAGGTATCACCAAATGTGAATCAAACCCTCAAATTCTCTGATGGAAAAATGTATGTTTTGTTTAAAATTTTCATTGTTCTTAAGGCTCTTACTCTAGATAGAGCAGACAGGCAATAGATTTTCTGTCTCCCAACTGACCCTCTTGAACAAGTAGGCTAAATCTGTGTTAGAATCCTGAGCCTATGCACTGGTGTTCTACTCTTTTGAGTTTCTGTCCTTTGCCCAAAATCGCAGGACTGTTGAAATATCATGTTACAATCCCAGAGCACAGCCAAAGAAACCAAAATAATTTTTTTCCTTCTCTTTGCTGTTATTTACTGACCTTTTCTTCATTATATTCTGTATATTCTTTGGTATATTGTTTTTAATAGCTCTGCCTTCAGATCTTCTGCCTTGGGAAATGCAATTTCCTGTAATTTCTGAGATAAAAATCAGAAAACAGAATTGGAAACAGTGTCAGCTAAGTATGAAGAGAAGTAAAGAGAAGACTTAGTTCGAATTGGCAATGGCAACAATGTTTCCCAAAATCATTTAAAATACCCCCTACTGTAGCATATGTGCAACCTCGTAACTGTTCTGGTGAAATGGCCTTATCTCCTATTGCAGGATTTGATGCTCAGATACAGAGACTGTGCTGCTTTGAAGCTTTTAGATGGGCAAATAGTGAAAATGAAGACTCACCTAGGATTATGGGCATGAGCCACCACGACTGGTCCCAACCTCTTTTTGACAATTTTCCCATCTCAGTAGATGGTTTACCACACCCTAAATTGCTTAAGGAAGAGACTTGAAGTCAACCTCAATACCATCTTTTCCAAAGCTATTATATCAGGAAGTCTCCTGGACTCTATCTTCAAAATACCAAATCCATCTGCCTCTTTCCATGCTGCCACACTACCTCAAGCCACCAGCCTGCAAGAATTTCCTAACTAGTCTCCCTGCCTTCTCTTAACACTCCTTCCACCATTCATTGCACAACTGCCAAGATTTATATTTTAAAAATATAAGTAAGTTTAGGCCAGAACCTTGCTGAAAACTTTTCAATGGTTTCTATTGCTCTCACGATAAAATGCATACTCCTTAACATAGCCTATAAAGTCCTATGTGATCCAGCCCCACCTGCCTCTCCAATCTTATTTGGAGTCATTCTCCCTCTTCTTTGGCTACACTCCAAACACAACGATCTTTCAATCCCCAGAACATGCTAAGGTCTTTCCAACCTACGTCAAATTTGATACACAGATATCCAACTGCACAGGGAGTTGGTGCCCCTACCCGTGTTGTTCAAGGGTCAACTGTACGTATTTATTTGCTTATCTGTATATTGTCTTCTCCCGTACCTAGAAAGATATACAAGGGCAAGTCCATTTTATTCACCTTTCATACAGCCTGTGTATTCAGGACCTAGTGCGGTGCCAAGCAGACAGCAGGTATACTCAATATATATTTGCTGAATGAATATGGTCCTTGCCCTGAAAGCACTTTCCATGTGGGGCAAGGCCCTTCAGAAAATACCTGGTAGAGTACTTCCATGATTCTACTTAACTTTCTTGATTAGTGATTCTCCAAAGGAATTGTGCCCCTGGGTTTTATTCCAAGCGGACAATCTACAAAATGACTGGAAATATACAAGAATATTATTTCTATCAGCAGTAGAGTATATAATGAGGATAGTAGGGCCAGGTGCGGTGGCTCACGCCTGTAATCCTAGCACTCTGGGAGGCGGAGGTGGGCGAATCACTCGAGGTCAGGAGTTCAAAACCAGCCTGAGCAAGAGCGAGACTCTGTTTCTACTATAAATAGAAAGAAATTAATTGACCAACTAATATATAGAGAAAAATTTAGCCGGGCTTGGTGGTGCATGCCTGTAGTCCCAGCTACTCGGGAGGCTGAGGCAGCAGGATTGCTTGAGCCCAGGAGTTTGAGGTTGCTGTGAGCTAGGCTGACGCCATGGCACTCACTCTAGCCTGGGCAACAAAGCGAGACTCTGTCTCAAAAAAAAAAAAAAAGAGGACAGTAGCCAAAGTAACTTTTCAGGAAAATAAATTTTGTGCCTAGGAATAAAAAACTCATAACAACAAAGGGAAGTAGAACTGTAATAATAATTCTGTGAAACTTTATCAACATTGAGGCCATATGACAGGGCATGATGGCATTAATGAAGTATAAGATTTTTGAGGAAACAGGTGGTAAATTATGTTTGGTCTAAAGTTGCCTCCATACACAGTGTGAACTGTAAACTACCTTAGCGTGGAAACAAACTATAACTTAACATAAAAAGGTTACAAGTACAACAAGTAGCTGTGTCTCCGCCAATCATAGCAGCTGACCCTCCATCCAATCAGAGGCTGAAGACTGCCAAAACATGACTAAATAAGGCAAACATGGCATGGGCACCAATCAGGCTATTTTTGTATCTCATTTCCTTTTCTGTAGCTATAAAGAAGCCTGCACAGCTTCTGCTGTGGGGCAGAGCATCCTGAACCACTTTGGTCCTCAGCGTTACCTGGGTCATAAACATTTTTCTGCTCAATTAAGCTCTGCTAAATTAACTTGTCTAGGGTTTTTATCCTTTTAACCCAGGCAATATTGCTAAACTTAAAAAAAAAAAAAAAAGAAAAGACAACAGCAGTCTGTTTTTTCCATTCTGAAATTACAATATAAATCCTAGGCAGTCTACTTTTCCTCATTCTTTTCCTTAGAGCACTGGTTCTCAACTAGGGTGATTTTACCCTTAAGAGAACATTATGTAATGTCTGGGAGCATTCTGTTGTCACACCTGGGGGGATACTAGTAGTATCTAATGAGTAGAAACCAGGGTTGCTGGCTAAACATCCTACAATGCATAGGACAACCCCTCAACAAAGAAGTATTGAGATCAAAATGCCAAGAGTGCCAAAGTTGACAAACCTGCCTTAGAGGAGTATGAGATCAAAGCTTAATGTGATATAACTGATATGCATATATCATCTCAGAGCCGACATGTGAGAAACTAATAAGAGTGACTGTCTCTAGGGAGGAGAACTGAAAATTTTGGGGAAAAGAGGAGTAGGAGGGAGACCTACTTTTTTTTTTTTTTTTAAGACAGAGTCTCGCTTTGTTGCCCAGGCTAGAGTGAGTGCCATGGCGTCAGCCTAGCTCACAGCAACCTCAGTCTCCTGGGCTCAAGCAATCCTGCTGCCTCAGCCTCCCAAGTAGCTGGGAATGCAGGCATGCGCCACCATGCCCAGCTAATTTTTTCTCTATATATTAGTTGGCCAATTAAGACGGAGTCTCGCTCTTGCTCAGGCTGGTTTCGAGCTTCTGACCTTGAGCAATCCGCCCGCCTCAGCCTCCCAAAGAGCTAGGATTACAGGCGTGAGCCACCATGCATGGCCGAGACCTACTTTTTAATTATTCGTACTCTTTTTTGCCTCTGAATTCTGTACCATAGGTATATGTTACCTATTCAAAAAGCAATAATAGGGCCAGCTGTGGTGACTCATGCCTGCACTCACATCACTTTGGGATGCCAAGGCAGGTAGATCACTTGAGGCCAGGAGT
>VSMD01117624.1:0-32314 GCA_008750895.1 Mirza zaza | reverse complement strand
CTAACCCAGCAGAGGACAGTGCCCTAACCCTAACCCTAACTGTAATCCTAACCCCACCCAGCAGAGGACAGCGCACCCTACCCCCAACCCTAACCCAGCAGAGGACAGAGTGCCCTAACCCTAACCCTAACCCTAACCCTAACCCTAACTGTAATCCTAACCCCACCCAGCAGAGGACAGCGCACCCTACCCCCAACCTAACCCAGCAGAGGACAGTGCCCTGATTCCAAGCCAGGTCACACAGAGGCCACAGACAGAGACAAAGAGGAGAGAGGGGCTGGGATGTTTGGGGAGGACGCTGTCTGCAGACAGAAGCGGCCCCTCCTTTCCCTCCTGGGGACGGTCACAGCCTTTGGGGGCCATGCCCCTCCCCCAATCCAGCGCCCAGAGCGCAGTCTTTGCGGCCTCAGTGGGCTCCTGAGGGAGGGGAGACCTTGCTGGCCAGCCACTGAGGCAGCGGCGCAGACGCTGGGCGCAACAGTCAGGACCGTCTGCGCGAGGCCACGCAGTGCGCGAGGGTTCGGGGTGGACCCCACGGCCGAGGGTGACAGGGCCAGAGCTTGCCCCGCCCACGACAAAAGGCCCAGGGTCCCAGACCCCAGACTCCGTCGCCTCGATGTCAGAGTTCAGAGGTCGGCACCAGAGGACCCAGGGGCAGGGGCACAGTCTTCCCCGGCTGGGCTCACTGGCGGCCCAGACCGAACGAGAGCCCATCGCGCTGGAAGACGTGCCCGACCCCAGAGCTGCCAACAGCCCAGCCCCCTCGCACCGACCTGGCAGCGCAGGGGACAGAGGCTCACACGCAACCCTGCCGGCCGCCGAATTTGTCCGGAGCGAGTGGGAAGCGTGGGGCACTGGGTGGGAGGGGCCCCAGCGCGTCCTAGCAAGGAGCTGGGAGGATGGGAGAGCGCCTGGGCGCACCTGAGCAAGGCAGCCCCGGCCCGGCCGGCCGGTGGCGTTGCCGTGGTGCCCACGCAGGGAGACCGACACGGGACAGCGGCTCCAAGGCGGCCACGCCGTCAGCGCCAGCAAGCGCCACGCTGGACACCACAGACACACGCGTGTCTCACTTGTCAACGTAAAACCACGTCTTAAGTCCAGCCACGGTTTTCTTCTCACTGAGTCAAGTTTTGCCAAACTCCGGGATGCGTCTGCCAGCCCTTTCCTGATAGCACCAAAGGCGGCCTCGCCCCAGCCAAGAACACACGTGCTGTTGATCTCTGCAGTCGTGGGCCGCAGACCACAGAGAGATTTTGCCCCACTATCCACATGTGAGTCAATACCTGTGTTCACAATTTAGCTGCCGTATGTTTTTTCACGTAATAGAGGAAAGTATTTTCCGTAACCGCTGGGCTCCGGTGGCATTACCTGTGGCGTGGGCTGCTCACGCCCCCAGAGACGCCTCGAGGCCAGGCCACTTCCGGGGTGAGAGGCAGGGGCCTGGGCCGGCCGCGAAGGGCCCAGTCACGGCCACACCCTGGCAAGGGCGGCAGTCACTGGGAGGCATTGAGCGCGGAGCAGACACCCCCCGGCGAGAACGCACCTTCCCCCAGGACGGAAATGTGCTCCTCCCCAAACAGGGCCCTGAGAGGCACCGAGATGACACTAGGCCTGCAGCCCTCTCTCGGGGACTCGCGCCTGCTCACACCTGCTCACATCTGTTCACACCTGCTCAACCTGCTCACACCTGCTCACGGAGCACGGGGGAAAGCAGAGGCACTTGGTCGCCGCTGTGCTCCGTGCGGTCTGTCCTCCCAGAATCTTTCCCCCAGAAGCCTCTTTAAGGAGGACCACGCCTCCGGCCCGACATCCCCTCCGCTGAGGCCTCTCCCCAGGCTCAAACTCACAGCCGCTCGCAGCAGAGGGAGGGGGGCGAACGCCCGGCCCATAATTCTGCAGCAAGAGCTCGACACGCGTTTCCACCTTAGGTGCATCCAAAAGGGAGCTCTTTGCAGTGTCTGGAGCAGGCTGGATCACTGCAGGGCTGTAGCTATTCCCTCCTCTCTCACAAACATAGCGAGCCATTAACATTTAATTTTGAAATTACATCCAAAGACGGTTGATTGACATCAAGATCCTAAAAATAAGACGTGGAGGCTGAGATGAGAAGACAATGCAGGGATAAACGAGGAGAAAAGCTCCGTCTGTGACACAGTCCAGAAGCAACAACCAGGCTTAAAAACCTCACTGGCTGATGTTTAGCACAGATACCTTCAGGGTTTGGTGGAATTTAAAAAAAAACACAATGTGGTATTATTTTAATTCTCCCTGAAATTGGTACATTGTAACGAAATAATAGCAACTAAATCATCTCTCTGCACTGGCATGACTGAGATACGTCTAACATGGATGAGAGCAGTTAACATGTTTGTGTTTGCGAAGACTTCGTGAAATCCAGGCACCGCGTGACTCGGGATGAGACAATTCCAGCTAATTCCGGCATGAACTGCGGTAACAGTTCTCAGCAAGGAGCCACCCGTCCCGACAGCCGTAGGTGTAGCAAGCACAGCCGGCAGGTAACAATGAAAACCAGATTTATCCAAAGGGGTGTAGCAATTACTGAGCACCCCAATTATTTTTAATTACCCAAAAATGCCAATTTTTTGATAACCTAGTTCTTAAACACAAAAAAATGCAAAAAGCATACAAAAACATGTTTGCCCATTATGTAATTTACATTATATGTATTTACATTATAGATTCTATGTTTAAATTTTTCAGCCAAACTCCGATTTACCTGCGCTCTAATGTTCATTGTGTAGCAATGAACTCGAGTGTTCATTGTGTAGCAGCACAATTCACAGTTGCAAAGATGTGGACAACACAAGTGCCCATCAATTGATGATGGATAAAGAAATCATGGTGTGTATACACCATGGAGTACTACTCAGCCATAAAAAAGAGTGAAATAGCGTTGTCTGCAGGAACATGGATGGATCCAGAGACCATTATCCTCAGCGAAGTATCTCGGGAATGGAAAACTAACTCACTGATAAGCGGGTGGGTGCGCCCAATGGGTGGGTGCTCACGGCCACAAGAAGACGCGAAGGACGCTAGAGACCAAGAAGGGGGAGGGGCAGGAACCTGCTACTCACGAACGAGGAGACTTCGAAGTCAAAGTGACTCCTTGATCCATGGGCTGCAGAACGGGTGTTGTGTCAGCAGACAGGAAAACGACAATCTCCCTGTACGCCTCCACCAGAGCTCTGGGGTGACCAGGTGCACGGTCAAGGAGCAGGAATATTTTGAAAGGAATCTTTCTTTCTGAGCAATAGGTCTCAACAGTGGGCTTAAAATACTCAGCAAACCATGCTGTAAACAGAGGAGCCGTCACCCAGGCTTTGCTGCCCCATTTCTAGAGCACAGGCGGAGTAGATTTAGCATAATTACCAAGGGCCCTGGGATGTTCAGAATGGTGAATGAGCATTGGCTTCAACTTAAAGTCACGGCTGCACTAGCCCCTAACAAGAGCGTCAGCCTGGCCTTGGAAGCTCTGAAGCCAGGCATGGACGTCTCCTCTCCAGCTATGACAGTCCTAGATGCACCTTCTTCCAAGATGAGGCCGTTCCGTCTACACTACAAGTCTGTTGTTCAGTGTAGCCACCTTCGTCAGGGATCTCAGCGGGATCTTCTGGACACCTTGCTGCTGCACCTAGCACTTTCATGTGATGGAGACGGCTTCTTTCCTTAAACCTCATGAACCAACCTCTGCTAGCAACAGACTTTTCTCCTGCAGCTTCTTCACCTCTCTCGGCCTTTGCAGAATTGAAGAGAGGTAGGGCCTTGCTCTGGATTAGGTTTTGGTTTAAGGGAATGCTTTGGCTGGTTTGATCTTCTGTCCAGACCACTCAAACTTTCTCCACATCAGCAATGAGGCTGTTTCACTTTCTTACCATTCGTGTGTTTACTGGAGGAGGACTTTTAATCTCCTTCAAGAACTTTTCCTTTGCATTCACAACTTGGCTACTGTTTGGTGCAAGAGGCCTAGCTTTTGGGCTATCTTGGCTTTCAGCATTCCTTCCTCACTAAGCTTCATCCTAGCTTTTTTTTTTTTTTTTTTTTTTTTTTTTTTTTTGAGACAGAGTCTCCCTCTGTTGCCCAGGCTAGGGTGCCATGGTGTCAGCCTGGCTCACAACAACCTCAAACTCCTGGGCCCCACACCTCTTCACACTGTTTCAACGGCAATGAAGTTTCCAAAACACAAACTTCTGGGAGACACGCTAGGTAATGATTTGTCATCTGTCATTGTAGTTCCATCATTTCATCAAGCAGTTTCCTTTTGAAATATAATGACTCCATTAATAATCTCTTCCTTGTGTTTTTATTGAGTTCTTAGAACAACAAAATGCTGAAGTGAATCTTTATTACACTGCAATGTTAAAATGAGTATAAGGGAAAACAAAAAGTACTATTTAGACTTTAATGACAAAGAGATAATTTTCTTTAACAAAGGTTTTGCTATTATTAGTCTTGGCGTGATTGTTCCAAGTCAGTTCCTGAAACTAATTCTTCAAATGAGTGCACATTTTCTAAAAGCATTATAATTTTCAATAACTTCAAAAATCTGTGACACATCCTAACAAAAATAGTTTTTAAGAATCTAGAGCTTGGGCCGGGAGCACTGCGTTCATCCCAGACGATTTCCACCACAGACTAAAGCACCTCCTGCTGTCCCCTTCCTTGCTGGCTTTAATTTACAAAAATGTTTCGCCCTCGATCAACACGTAGTACTTGTCATCTTCACCCTCGAAAGCACAAACATATTCTGAGATTGGTGGAAAAAATTAATGTTTCGTCAAATGTCTTAGCTGAGATGTAATGAGAAAAGTAAAATGTAAATACCATTAGATAATTCCAGAACTGAAAAATAAATTCTTTTTTTCTTTTTTTTCTGAGCCAGAGTCTCACTCTGTTGCCTGGGCTAGAGTGCCATGGCATCAGCCTAGCTCACAGCAACCTCAAACTCCTGGGCTCAAGTGATCCTCCTGCCTCAGCCTCCCGTGTAGCTGGGACTACAGGAACCCACCACAGTGCCCAGATAATTTTTTCTATATATTTTTAGTTGCCCATCTAATTTCTTTCTATTTTTTTAGTAGAGACGGGGTCTCGCTCTTGCTCAGGCTGGTCTCGAACTCCTGAGCTCAAAGGATCCTCCCGCCTCGGTCTCCCAGAGTGCTAGGATTACAGGCGTGAGCCACTGTGCCCGGCCTGAAAAATAAGTTCTTATAAAGGAACCTGAACAACAGGAAGCTTAGTTTACATGGAGGATCCGCCAGGCAGCTGCCTGGAGAATGGTCCCCTTCCTTCAGGACTGGAGGTCCACACCAGCACGGGAGGGCACCAGGGCATGCACACGACGTAGGGCCCCTCCTGTCACTGAGGGACCAGGCCAGCCCCAGCCCCTGGATGGAGGTCCCCCCGCACCCCCTCCACCTCCACCCCAGCACTCCGCTGGGCTCATGCTGCTCGGCCTCTCTCCCCGGGCAGCCCCTCCACGCCCAGACCCCGCGGCCGCTCCATGGCCTGGCCCGTCCTGTTTCTCCACCCCCAGCCCCTCTGCACCCGACACCCCACAGCCCTCTCCAGCCCAGCGAGATCCTCCCCCAGGTGACCCGAACCCCAGACTCCAGGCCCCGAGGCACCCTCCCCCTCCCACCCCGCACACGCTGCGTCCCGCCCTCCCACCGCACCCTGTCTGAAAGCCCCGGACTACGGGGTTCTCCTCCGCTCCACACGGACAGCAACTTTCAAGCCACAGCGTCGCTTCATTTCTCTAAACATGTGTTTCCCTCAACACATACCCAAATATACAATTGATCGGCAATTCCTGCTAGTTCTACTTTCCAGGCATTTCTTGATTATAGAGCAGACCGATTCTAAAAGAGGTGTTTCTCCAGCAGTCCACGTCTGCGCTCTGCATCCTCAGAGCAACGTCTAGAGCTCAGCGGGGGGAGGGCGGGCACCCGAGGGTCCGGCGGCCGGCCGAGGGCCTCCCAGAGAGGACTCGAGAGTCATCGGTATTAACTCCCGCTTCTCTCTGCCCCCTGCCCCCACCAGAACCTTCTCCTGCACTTCCTGAGCCACACTTGGGTGGCCGTCCTCCTGTCCACCTCCTGTCCCCTCCCAAGTCCCCCTCTCCACATGCACCCTGTTCCTGCTCTGCAGCCACTTCCAGGCAGCCCCGCCTGACCCTGCCAGAACCTCCCGCCCAGGGCAGGTGACGCTGTGCCTCAGGGCACTCGGCTTCCAGGGGGCAGCAGCAGGGCTGCTGTGACTCCCAGAATGCCCAGGACAGCCCCCGCCGCAGAGAACTTCCCTGCCCCACAGGCCGAGGGGCCGAGGGCAAGAAACCCAGCTCTTGGCTCTGCGGAGGTAGCTGGGCAACGGCGTGCACAACATGCAGGCCGCTCGCTGCCGGGCAGGAGGGACTTTCTGCAGACGGGTGCCAGGAGCGCTGCCTACTGCATAGAACCCACTCCCCACCCGGAGTTCCACAGCGTGGTCGGCAAACCAGGCACACATGCTACAGGTAAGTCGCTGGAGGCCGGGGGCGGTGGCTCACGCCTGTCATCCCAGCACTCTGGGGGGCCGAGGCGGGAGGATCGCTTTAGCTCAGGAGTTCGAGACCAGCCTGAGCAAGAGTAAGACCCCCATCTCTACTATAAATAGAAAGAAATTAGCCAAACAACTAAAAATAGAAAAACACTAGCCGGGCATGGTGGCGCGTGCCTGTAGTCCCAGCTACTCGGGAGGCTGAGGCAGGAGGATCGCTTGAGCCCAGGAGTTGGAGGTTGCTGTGAGCCAGGCTGACGCCACGGCACTCACTCTAGCCTGGGCAACAGAGTGAGACTCTTGTCTCGAAAAAAAGAAAAAGTTGCTCGAAAAAATTTCGTATGGTCAGATATCTTTGGAAAATGCTGAATTATACTACCCAGAGGTTTCTTAACTGTAGGGAGTTTCAGGTCCTCTGATGTGCAAAAGCGCATGGCAAAGGTCCGTGAGGGTCATACACAGGCAGGGTTTCCCGAATTCTCCGACCGCAAAACGCTTCTGTGTAGGGGCTGGAGGAACGTGGCGCCCACCTGACCACCACTGGGGTTTCAGTGGGGACTTGACCCCCACATGGTGATCTTAAAGATGCTTAGATTGTATTTGAAGCTTCGTTCACGCCAACAACTTACCTTCAGTGATTTTCTCAACAAATACTCTTAGAAGGATAAGAAATAAACTGAGCCGAGTCACGTCCTACATTGCGGGCTCTGATGAAAGCTGGTAAGTCTCTCCCCAGAAACACGGAAGCCACACACACACACAAACGTGGGAATGTATTCTGGGGGTCGTAAGCCCAAGTCACACGCCCCTCCCTCCATGAACAGGCACGAGAGGCAGCGACGGCCCTGTGACGCCCAGACAGCCGACAACAAGGTGCGAACAGAGCCGCGACACGTTCTGCACCTACCTCCGTTACCGTTCGACTGGGTTTTATGCCGTGTTTCCCCAAAAATAAGGCAGGGTCTTATGTTTATTTTTCCTCAAGAAGACCCCCTAGGGCTCATTTTCAGGGGATGTGTTATTTTTTTTAAGTACGGCACAACCATCTACATTTATTCAAATATAGTGAAGTCGTCTTCTTCTGGAACATCATCGTAACTCTCCAAACCCCGAACTCCCTCCTGAATGTCTTCCGACTCTATTTCCTTTAGAACCATTGGCCCCCATCTCTCCTGTCGAGCAATAAAGCTCTCGTGGGGCAGGTGAGAAGGGCTGCTCATCTTCTTTCCTGCTCCCTGATGAAATGCACAGGTTGTGCAGACGCGCTGCGCAGCCACGCCCATCACTAGGGCTTGTTTTCGGGGTAGGGCTTCTATTGCGCAAATGCTTGGAAATCCCGCTAGGGCTTATTTTATGGGTAGGTCTTATTTTCAAGGAAACACGGCAGAATTGTGTCCCTTGGGGATGGCACCAAGGCCGCATCGGCATACATCACACGAAGCAGCCGCTTCAATCCAAAAGTCACCCAAACTGGTTACCCAAAACGTTCTGGTTAAAAACCACTGGCTGCTCCTTTCCCATGGTGGTTAATCTCTGCACCCCATGCCAAACCAGAGGGGCGACCTCCACCTGCTCTGCTGACAGGTACGTTAAACTCTCAGAAAGGGTGACCTCGGGACAGGTCTCTGGGGATGTTTCCAGAGCATTCCGGTACCAATGCAATGTGGTCATTTTCCTGACACACATTATCCACCCTCTGCTATTGTCAGTGGTGCTTTAAAAATGTATTTATGTCATAAAATTTTTCTTCTCAAATAAATTCATATTTTTAGAAAACATGAGATATATTGAAGCCTGCAAGTATATCTACTAAACTACTACCCCAAATTATGGCAAACACCCATAATCATGTGACCATCTAGGAACACTTAAAAATATCTGTATAGGTACCTAATATTTTAAATATACGTACGTACAATATATTCATAAAAGTAGAAGAGTGCACTTCTCAAAAATGGAGACGCAGAATGGATCACAGAAGACCCACACAGATCCACACACACGGGATGTGGGCAACACTCACAGAAGGCATTCCAGAGAAAAACCTCCATTGTCCTCTGCAGAGCAGGCAGATAAATGTTTTTCCTACAATTTTATCCTCTTTCCTGTAAACAGACACAAAATGCATGATTAACTCACTGATTTTGATCATCACTGCATCACGGACATGGCTGTAACAGCAGGCGCCACACCTGGCAATACTGTAAGTGCACGTGGACATCAAAGGGCCGGCAGGCTTCCACGTCATCCGAGGAAAAGCTCCCTGCGTTCATTTCTCTGACAGAGAAACCTGTCCCTGTGCGCACTGCCACCGTGTTTCACTCCGAATGACTGTGTTGTCGGGAGGCATTAGGGAAAGCGCCCTAACGGTGCGCTGTCCGCAGCGGCACGCACAGGGTAACTCCCCACGGTGCTGCGCACCTGGGAGTCTCAAAGCACTAATGTCCCCGACGGCATCTGTGGCCATTTTCAAGCCTGCACGAACCCCCGTGGCACATAAAGCTCTTTGTGAGCTCCAGAGTAAGTGCTGGTCACGTCTGAGGGAGCCCACCAGCTCTGTGGCCAGCCCGTGGCCCTGGGAGCAGATGGGCTCAGTGGAACCTGTGCTATTGTCCACACATTTACTGAGAACACCCCCACCCGTGGCTCTGTGCACGGACCCCTCCCCCACACACCCGTGGCTCTGTGCACAGACCCCTCCCCCACGCACCCATGGTTCTGTGCACAGACCCCTCCCCCACCCACTCGTGGTTCTGTGCACTGACTCCTCCCCCACCCACCCGTGGTTCTGTGCACAGACCCCTCCCCCACGCACCCATGGTTCTGTGCACTGACTCCTCCCCCACCCACCCATGGTTCTGTGCAGGGACAACTCCCCCACTCGTGGTTCTGTGCACGGACCCCTCCCCCACCCGTGGTTCTGTGCATGGACCCCTCCCCCACCCACCCGTGGTTTGGTGCACTGACCCCTCCCAAACCCGTGGTTTGGTGCACTGACCCCTCCCAAACCCGTGGTTCTGTGCACGGACCCCTCCCCCACCCGTGGTTCTGTGCATGGACCCCTCCCCCACCCACCCGTGGTTTGGTGCACGGACCCCTCCCCCACCCGTGGTTCGGTGCCCGGACCCCAGCGCCCAGCGCAGCACTAGGCCCAGCACTGCATCATCTCCGTGTGCAACGGCCACATTCCAGACCCCACACAGATTATCTCTGCACTAACCCTTACTTTGCACTTTTCATCTTCTCTGATTTAGCAGAGAAGTAGAGGCTTCTAAAGACCCGGCGAGAGTTCTCATCCAAGTGGAGGCGCCTTTCTCAAAATGCAGCCCCTGAAAGGCTGAGAGACAACAGACCGAGCTCGGTCTCAGCGGGGCCTGAGGTGGCCCGTGTGAACCCAGAGACGTGTCCACGCCGGGCTGAGCCCCGCTTGGGCACCGAGACCCCTTCCCCACAGCCACCCCATCCGTGCCTGTGCCTGTGCACGCCATTGCGGTATCTTAAAAACTCAAAGCCTGTTTTGTGACAACTCGTGAAAAACATGAGGTTTTTGATTATTATTGATGCATCCATAATTGCTGAGAAAAAAATAAGAAAGAACAGGACTATAGGGTGAAGTCGAAGCATTTCTGTAAATGTTTCGTCAAAGAAAAATGTCAAACTGGACTTACATGACAACAAAGTCAGGAAAATGAAAGCAGAGATGATTTCAGATGGGCCAGGTGACCAAAGGGAGAAGGGGAGTGGGGGCTGAAGGAGCGTCGCCTGGCTGGGACGGAGGGGCCCCAGCAGGGGGGAGACGGCTGGACAAACCCAGCTGCAGGGGACGTCTGCTAGGCCAGCGCTCTCCCTCGAGGAGCTTCCGAAGGGCGTGACGATTTCCCTGCAGGGAGGCAAAGGGGGAAATATCCTGCCCTGTAGAAACTTCAACGCCGGCCTTGTCAGAGCATCCACTCTCGGTGACAGGCCCTGCAGCCCACAGTCAGGGTGGGCAGTGCTCACTGACGTTCCCTATTAAAAACCGAAATGAATACAGGCTCCGTTACTAATCAGCCTTGGACATGCCACTAACGCCACAGAACCTGCACTAGTGCACCCACAACCCACGACACGGGCTAGTGAGCAAAGCAGCGGGGACGGCGGAGAAGCCAGGGACAAAGGCAGGAGAGCCCGGTGCAGGAGAGGCCGCCAGAGGTGCGCGGTGGGCAGGAGCCGGGTGCAGGCATCGGAAGCTGCTCACATGTGGGCACAGCGGAGGGGCGCAGAGAACTGCCCAGAGGACAGAGGTGAGACAGCTGACCCCAGGGCGTGTGCGTGTGCGTGCACACGCATGTCTGCAATCTCAGATCACTCCCACACCAGCCCAGCATGCACCATGCACAGTGAGTGCTCAAAGAAGCATTTCTGGGACATCCATGATGGCCGGGACGCCTCCTTGGAAGACATGAGCGTGTGCTTCCTGACTCGGGCACCTGAAAGCTGGTCGTAAAACGAATTCGACAGTAACGTAAAATGAAACCCTGTGGCCACGATCTTCAGGACCACAGAAGAGACCCAACTGGAGCCAAGGAGGCGGCAGCTGCACCGTGGATCCATGAGCAAGGATGCTCGCTCCCAAATTTGCCGGGAAAAGTAAGTGGCTCCCATCAGTCACCCTGTAAGTGGCTCCCATCAGTCACCCTGTTTACCAGATGCCCGCAGAGCCGCGGCGTTTTGACCTAGGACAGAGAAGGCGTGGCCGGGCCGTAGCGGCTGCGCTGGAGGTACCGGCTCCACACCAGGCCTCGAGGGAGCCGTGTGCAGGCAGGGGGGCGTTTTGCTGTTTGGCGTGGGCCCGGCCCTCTCCATGTGCCACATCCGACTCTCTGCTTTCCTGTAAGGCCTCGGAACCTGGGAGAGGGGTTGGATGTGGCTGACCCGGAACTCAGCCACCGTGCCCGCAGCCCCGTCTTCCTCGGGCTCTCGTTGCTCCCAGCGCCCTGCAGGCCTCTGCCCTGGCCACCCGGACTTCCCTCTCCCGCTCACCGTCCACGAGCGAGCCGCCCTCCGGGCCTCCCTCCCACCCCCCACCTCTCCCTGGCCTCCAGGGCTTACGCGTCTCCTCTGCTCTGTTTTCTGTCATGGCGGCTCCAACATGGAGATAAATGTTCCCTCTTTGGACACAACTGTCACCCACGCTTTTCCTCTTGTCTTCGCTTCTCACGGTGCCTGGACCCCTCTCCGGCCAGTCATTTTTATCTCTCAGCCTCCAAGGGTGCCTCTCCTTACGTGCGCTGTTACACGGCCCAGTGGCACCGCCGCCCGGCCCCTGCGGCCTGCCTGGGTCACAGAGCTGATGTGTGCCGGCGAGGTTGTCCCTTCCTGGTGAAATGACTGCAATAAAACATAACTACAGCCTTTCAGCAGCTCACTGAAGGACACCGGAACCTCGCACGAGTTTCAGGGGCGTTGGCAAGCCTGGCTTTGGGGAAGCGGCATGTCCCTGTACTCTTTTGGCTAATTCCACGACTACGGCACGACTGGCTGCCTAAGAGAAAGCTGCAAGTGATACTCCCAGGAAGTGAAGACTTCTCTGTAGAGCAAAAGCCCCTCCAATTTTCCATTTTATGAACTTTGACTTACCAGGTTTTCTAAAAGCAGAGTACACATGCATAGCATCCAAACATTTCCAGATGTTAGGCAAATCCACGTTCTATCCAAACTTTTCATAAAGAAATTCCTTTTTATTTTTATTTTTTATTTTTACTTTCTGAAAATCGGTTTCCTTGGGGCACGGAGCGTCCTCTTCACTGAAAGGCAGGCAGCGTTGTCTTCCCTTGTGACACCCATCCTTCCATGCAAAAGCTGTGCCTAGCATTCCTGCAGTTCTGATTTTGAACAGAAAAGTCTTGACGAGTCAAACATGTATTGTCGCAGGCACAGAATACGTTGCCATTAAGCAGAACTTCTCTGTAGCGTCCAGCATGCAGGACAAAGGACACAGAGATGTGCTCACCTAGATTCAGCTACATCAGGCGGCAGGCCCAAGCTCTGTAAGTTGAAAATGGGTCCTTCTTTTTGAATCGGGTTCTGCTAAGGTAGAGAGAAATACCTCATCCCTTGCAGTCCTGTCGTCTGCACAGTCATTAGCAAATGACCCGCCATGTGTCTGGACATATCTGTTTATTTATTTAGCTAACCACATCATATTGCCTCATTTGAGAATGAGACGTTCATCTTAGTATCGTGAGGTTATTTTTTTGCTCCTGGAGATTGTGAGCTGATTCTAATCGATCTGACTTTCTCCCTCCTCTCCTCCCAGACCTGTCGGGACAGCTGAGTGGGGTCTGTTCAGGCCGCAGCCCAGCCGTGGGTCCCAGAGAAGATGCTCACCCTTGAATGAGAGCAGAACCCATCCCGCCCCCAGCGGATGTCTTTGTCCCCTTCGGGGGTCAAGGACAGGGGTGAGCACCTCTCCCTCAGGGCAGCCTTCTGCAGTTTCATCTCTGCACTTCTGCAAAGCTTGGAGCCAAAGCAAATGACATTTGTGATAACAAGAAAGCGGAGAAGGATGGAAATGCTCACATCAAAGTGGTGCTTGCTTTCTAAAACTTCTTGGGGCATTCCACGCGGAGCAGGTGTGCTCTCCAGCTAGGGAAATGGGGAGGGGGTGTCACGGTGTCAAACGCGCAGCCAGGCAGAGGTGTGGACGCGCCCTTTCCCACAGCGAGAGCTTCCTGCCTGCCTCCCCCTTCCAAACCCCAGGCCCCACGGACCAGGAGAGGACCCTGTGGCGCCTACACTGGACCGGATCCGCGCCTCGCCCAGCCCCACGCGAGCCCGGCCTCTCGCAGCTGCAGGACGCCCGTGGGCCGCAAGGTTGGGAAATGAGTCGTGAGGGTTTCGCTCCAGGCCGTCAGTCCTCAGGCCATTTCGCTGAGCGCATCAGGGCGACCCCGTGACCTCCACCGAGCCTCCCAGGGACCACGTTACCTCTCCCACCCCCACCCAGACAGCCCCCGGGCGGGGCCGACGCGGGCGGGGGAGCTGAGTGGATCCGGAGACAGAGCCTGGCAGCCGCTCTAATTAGGAAACTGCTCGCCCCCCCCACCTCGCCCCGCCCCGCGGCCCCTGCAGCCTGCGGCCGAGTTCTTTCTGCCAGCACCTCCCCGCCCCGTTAGGAGCTCCACTTCTGTGGGCTGCAGAAATGCGCCGCGAAGACACGGGGCGGGGGATCTGTTAAGTGAAGGGGTCCCGAGGAGCCCCTTGCCTGTGGGGCCCCTAAAGACCGCTGCCCGCTGAGGCCAGACTCAAAGCCTGTAGGTGTGGACACCTGCCGAGAAGGTTCCAGGAGGCAGCAGTTGAGTGCCCCCCCCCCCCCGCGTCCCACCCACTGCGCCCCTAAGCCCTACTCTCAAAAAAGGCCTCTGAAACAGCCTCGATGGGTTCTGGGGTCCGGGACTGCCAAGGCCTCCACAGGGCAAAGCTGGGGCGCCCCCAGAGACCCCCGCAGGCGCCCACCCTCCGACGCTCGCGGGGGGGAAAAGGCTCGTCCCGCGCTCCCGCAGCCCGGGGCTGGCGCGGGGCGGGGCTGGCGGGGGGAGCGAGGGGCAGGAAACGCTGTTAATTGAGGGAAGCGCAGGCGAATTGCTTGGGAAGCCTTTGATGTGCGCCTCAGGCCAGCCTGGCCCCTCCGCACCGGCGAGCCCACCCGGTGTGCGCCCCTGTCCCGGCGCTCCGGGGCGCGCAGGGCCTGGTTGGGCCAAGGGTGCGTGGCGCTGACTTCCAGCCGGCTGCAGGCCGTGGGCTCGTCCCGGCTCTGAGGCGAGACGGCGCGCGGAGCCCGGTCTCTGCCCCACCGGGCGCGCGCGGCGTGGCCACGCTGACCGCGAGAGCTCCCGGGCAGCGGCCGCCCTGCCTTGCCCGGCGTATGGACACGTATAAATACAGTGTCCGTCCAAAGGACAGTCCACCCCTCCCCTCCCCCACCTCTTTCTTTTCATCATCAGCAAATAAAGATTAGCCGGGAAGATTATAGAGAGCGTTTCCAGGCGCGCTGATCTTTATTCCAGAGGCTTTGTGATGATATTGATGATGATGATGGCCAAGTGGACAGTTTGATTTTTGTGTTTGGAGCTAGTTATAAAGAATCAATATTATATCAAGGGGTAACTTTCGTGATAAAGGACTTTAACCACTCGGCTATTCATCATAAGTCTGTAGCAAGCAGATAGGTCAAAAGAAATTATATTGCACTAAAGAGTGAGTCTTCTTATCTCTTCCATACCAGGGGAATAAGGGACAAGCCGATCAATACAGTAGCTGCTGTATATTTCTTGCAATTATCAATAGCTGATTTTGCCTTTTGAGGCCTGCATCTATTAATGCAAGCTAATAATAATCGTTTGGGCCTCCCTGTAGGCAAGGGAGCCAAAGCTTCAGCTCGCCAGCGCTGTCTATGCAGTAGCAGAGCTCAAGTGCCCCTCCCGGCTACCTGCAGCCAGATGCACCCTGCGTTCGCCAGCAGCCTCTGCATCCTGCGCGGAGACTCCCTGCTGATGTTCTCTGTGATGCCAGAAAAGCCCTGGAACTTTTGCCTGTGGTGCCTACGAGGAGGCTGCACGGTCCTGCGGTCCACGCCAGGAAGGCTTCGGAGCACACAGACCAACACGGATTTATTTACATACCGCGCACACGCTCCTCCTGTCTGTTAAAAATATTTAGGCGTATTTATCTCAATCGCTTCAAAAGTAGAGGAGGTCAGAGCAGTGAGCTGTGTGTACTGGTTTACTTAAGTAGAGCATTTTATTTTTATGGGGAAAGTTGTCTTCAAGCGGCTGAACAGAAGCTTGGAAAAAGCGTTTTCAGAAACCATAATTTTTGGCTACATGTTTTCTAGCGCCCTTCCCCGCCCCCAGTGTAATAGAAAAGCAACATCTTTATAATTGGCACTTGACATGCTGTTTGCGTTGGGCTGTGGCACACCAAGCACAGATTTCCTGTTGATGGAAACATTTATCATCGTGACTGCCCCAGAGTGGCAGGTGGTGTTATCAATTACCTCTTCTTACCAATAATAATATTAGTATGGTAATATCTTTGCTCAAGTGAGAACCAATTAGCGATCACTTGTCACAGCATTAAAGACACAAAATCATGCTGGATTTAACCCTAAGAACCAAAAACAAAAGTTGGGGGTGGGGGTAGAATCAGAGAGAGAGAGAGAGAGGTGGCCAGTGAATAGAAGAAACGAATTTGGGGAGGAAAAAAGAATGAAAGGGGGCCGAAAATGAAAGTCCTAATACATGAATGCTCTTTTGTAGTAAGTGGTTGGGGAAGTAAACACTTGTAAACAAAGTGTCAAATGCACCTTATGTAGAACTGTCTTTGGTGGCTCTAGAGCCAGGTAGCTTCAATAAACTGTGACTGCAATGTTAAATTAGAACCAACTATTCGAGCTCCCCTTTTCAAATCAATCTTGCAGATACGCTTTCAGCTTTATCTGAATAAATGATACAAATTAAATCAAACACCTAATTATATGTTTCACTAATGCAAAATATACAGTATTAATTTGTAATATTATTAAGCAGACAAAATAATAATGTGTCGCCTCTTAAGATAAAACATTGCAAGAGGGAAAACAATTAACTAATTAGATTTAATTATAGGGAAGAAAAGCAACTTTTGTTATTGCAATAGTGTTTCGATATTACAATATTTTAATAGACGCCGGTCATGTGACGGCGAGTGTGCGCCTGCCGCATGCCTGGCTCATGCCTGCACCTCCTAAATCCGTTCCCGAGTGTCCCTTCAATCTGGACACAGCGAGCGCCACATCCTGTCTCTCATCTGTGAGAATGCTCGGTTGACACGCTGTCACTTCGCCATAAATCCACCGTTGCCACTCAGACTTTAGATGCAAACGCCTTCATTAAAACTTGCCACATTGAATAAGAACAATTAAAGAAAAGTTTCTGCTCTGCGTGTAGGGAAGTGGGAAAGGGAAGGGAACAAGTTGGTCACGAAGTAACGTGCCTTTTGTTGTCGACCTTTACTTTTTAAAAAATTGATCTTGTTGACCCAAGTCATTTTGTGAAAGGGCGCGCCGCAGGCGTTACGTGTGCACCATTTCAGCAGTGGCGGGAACGCGTGCAGGGTCCCTGGCCCCTTCCCCAAGGCTGAGCTCGGTCCTCCCCACAGGCCCCGCGCAGCCCGCGGGGAGGGAGCGCGGAGCCCGCAACTTCCCGCGGCCCGCCCAGCCCTGCGCCGCCGACGGCCCACGGGGCGAGCGGGCGCCCGCACCGTGCCCGAGCCCTCTCGCCAGCCGGAGCCCGCCGCAGCCTGCTCCGTGTCCCACTCGCGCGTCGCACCACGGCTCGCCACCACGTCTGCTCTCTGAGGCCTCGCTTCTTACAAATGAAGGCCAGGCTCTCACATCAGCCCTCACTGGAGGGACCTTCCCACGTCCACACCTCGTAGAAAACGCAAAGCAAGCCCACGAAGTTTAACGCTTCAGTTTGGACGTCCCAGCAATCTGGCGGGTGTGTCGGAGAGAGGGTGGGGTGCGGGGAGCGAGCAGGGTGACCGAGGAGGGGTCGGCGCCGCCGGCCCGGAGGCTGCAGGGTCGAGCCGGCTCCAGGCGTCCTCCTCGGACGGGCCGTGGGAACCTGCGTGTGTGCCGCTTCTCCTCACAGTGTGTCGATTAAAAAAAGGAAGGAAAAAGGAGAGGGAATTAACCAGGTCGTAACAGATGGTGCTCAGACCCACCGGCGACCGTTCCTGCGTTCTTTCTCCTGCAGAAAGCCGGCGCTGCCTGCTGCCTTCCGCCGGCTCGGCGACTTCCCCAAACTCTTCGGTCCTGCAGATTCTGCAATAAACTTCCATTCCCCACAGCCGCTCGCCCCCACCCCTCACTCCCGCATTCCTTCGCTCTGCCCGTTTTCCAGGGAAAATCCATGTACCCGCTCGCCCCAAAGCCGCGACAGAAAACTTTGCGCCGCCGGGCGCTCTGCGCCAGGTCAAGAGCGTCCCCCAAATGCCTGCAGCGTCTGCAAAGTTCGGGCGCACTTGCTGGGTAAAGACGCCCCCCGTCACAGCTCAACCACGAGGGCGCTACCGATGTGTGTGTGAAACGGGACAACTCTAGATTTCAAACATCTTTTATTGGCCTTTTTTCTTTAAAAAAAAAAAAAAATCACTCAAATGAATACGCCCGCCACCAAAAGGTAAAATAAAACCAACCTTAAGGAATATTGTTTTTTAAGTGGCGATGGGGGCTCTTTGGAGATGCCTCCAACCCGCGCTCCTTCCTCTGTAGGTTTTCCGGCGTTTCTCCCGGAGCCCAGAGCTGTTGCTTCGTGAAACTTACACGATTAGAGGCGGGCGGGAGAAGGCGGGCTGGGAGCCCGAAGATTCTAGAATGGAAAGAGCAGCCCGCGGAGAGGAGGGCGCGCCGCGCGGGGCCGGGGTCCGCTCGAGGGGGCGGGGAGTTCCCCGGCCAGGCAGCCCTCCCCCCAGCCCGCCGGGAGCTCGCGGCCCGGCCCGCGGGGCGCCGGAGGCAGGCCGGTCACCACCCTCTCCCCCCACGAATGACACCGGGGAGGCTCCGGGAGGCCATCTGCGCCGAAGCTCCATACCAGCCAGGGCCACTCGCAAGGACAAAAATAAGAAATTTAGGAAATGAAAAAGGACATACTGGGGCGAGGGGCACTGGCGCGGGAGCGGCGGCTACCGGGCCTGGGGCACATCCTGGCGGCCGTTCGGGGATGGAGGACACGCGCGGGCGAGCGCGCGGGCGTGTGCACGGCTGCGGGTGGGAGTGCGCCCGGGTGTGCGCGCGGGTACGAGGGCGCGTGCGTGTGACCGCGGGCGAGGGGGCGGGCGCGTGTGCGTGTGCGGGGAGCGCGCCGCGCCAGCTGCCCGAGGGTGTGGGGCCGGGCCAGACGCGCGCACCCCCTCACCTGGCCCCCCACGGCACCCCCGAAATCCCGAGAATACGGTGGGCCGCGCGCCGGACTTTCGTGGAGTTGGAACTTTCGATCGCGTTCGCTGCCCACTCCGCAGGCTCCCAGGCCCCGGGTGCCCGGGCCACAGTGCCCGTTGGGAAGGGGAGCTGGCGTGGGGGGCACTGGGCCCGATTGTCCCCTCCCCTCCCTACATTTAAGAAGCCGCCAGCGTCGGAGAGGCCCGGTGGGCTGGCGTGGGGGCCGAGGCGGCCCCGGTGGCGGCGGCGGGCGGGGCGGGCGCTCCGGAGTCTGTGGGGCCCGGGGTGGGGGGGCGGGGAGAAGGGGGAGTGGAGGGAGGAGGACGCAGGGGAGGGGAGGGGAGGAGCCGCGCGGCCCGCGCCGCTTGCGAACCGGAAAGTTGGTCTTGCCGAAGTCCTGCCACCCCGGCGTGCGCACTCTGCTCCGCTCCGGCCGCGAGCCTCCGAGCCGGGCCGGCCGCCGGGGGAGGCCGCGGAGGGAACACGAGCCAGGAGAGAAGGTCCGCAGAGAGGGAGCACCTGAGCCCGAGCGGGGCCGGCGCACCGAGCGGCGCCGCGACCCCGGCCGAGGAGCCCAGGCGGCCGGCCGACCCTGCGCGCCCGGAGCGCAGGAGGCGCGGCGCCCGAGCGGCCCGGGCGAGACAAAGGCGCCGGGCCGGAGTCCTGCCCGCGGCCGCTCGCTCCGGGAGGGGCCGCCCGGCGGCGGCGGGGGGGCGCGGCGCGGGGCGCGGGCGGCGGCGCAGACACTCTATAAAGGGGCGAGCCCGGCGCGCCGGCGGAGACGGCGCCGCGCGGACGCCGCCAAAGTTTGCTGCCTGCGCCCTGCGGAGGGGCGGCCACCGCGGCCCGCGCCGCACCCGGGCCCGCCGGAGCCGCACCTGGGCGGCCGACGAGCGCGGCGCCGGAGCGCGGGCGGCGGAGCCCGCGATGTGAGGCGGCGCCGGGCAGCGCGCGCCGAGGTCCCGCAGGCGCCGCGGCCCCTCCTCGCCCGCGCGGCCGCTAATTGCGAGCGCGGCCTCATTTGCATAGGCCGCCGGAGTCCGCTGGAGGCCGGCCAATCGGCGCGGCCCTCGGCTAATGGCCATGCATTATTCACCAGCCTAATTGCTCAGCCCCATGCGCGGCCCGCGCAGCCGCCGCCGCCGCCCCGCGCCCCGCGCCCCGCGCCCGCCCGGCCGCCCCGCGCCCACCCCGCGCCGTCCCCGCCGGCCTCCCCGCTGATGCCGCTGCCCCGCGCGGGGCCCGAGCGCCGCTAGCAGCATGTCTCGGCGCAAGCAGGCCAAGCCCCAGCATCTCAAGTCGGACGAGGAGCTGCCGCCGCCGGACGGGGCTCCCGAGCACGGTGAGGGCCGGGACCTCGGGGGGCCGGAGGATCTGGGGCGCGCACAGGGGCTGGGGAAGCGCGGCGGCGGGATCGGCTGCGCGCGTCGCGGAGTAAGCAAAAGTTGCCTGGTTCCCGCGAGCAAGTGTCCGCGCCGCGCCCGGCCCCCGGGCCAGGCCGGCCTCGGCGACCCGGGTACTCTCCCCGAGCGCGCGCGGCCGCGGAAAGAGTTGTGGGCGAAGTAAACTTGGTTCTCCTCCTCGGAGTTGGGGAGCTGCGCGCGGAGGCGCCGAGGCCGGGGACGGCTCGGGGACGGCGTGGAGCCCACGCGGAGGCCGGGGCGGGAGGGGGTCCTCCGAACAGCCCCCCGGTTTTCCGCAGTTGGACGCTGAAGCCGGCCTCGGCCACCCCCGAGCGGGCGCAGCGGCGGGGATCGCGTCCAGAGCTCCCCCACCGCTGGACGCGGGCCGGGGAGACCGCCGACCGGCCAGCTTTGTTCGGAGCCGCGCGTCTCGGCGCCCCAGGCAGTGCGCCGGGAGCCGGCCCTGGGGCCCACGCCGCCCCCCGACCCCACCTGTGCCCCCCCACCCCCGTGCCGCCAGCCGGCCGCCTCCGGTGACCCGCGGGCCGCGAGCCCCGCGATGTCCCAGCGCGGTGGCAAATCCAACGACCCCGTTCCGAAGCGAACAGAAAGTAAACGCATCTTGGCCTTTCCTTAATGGCCGACCTGGGAATTGGGCTGGGGTGAGCACAGCTGCGGCGCCGGGGGCCGGTCCGTGCACGCAGGGGGCCCCGGCATGTGTGTGGCGGGCTCGCGTTTCTCCTTAGGCCTTTTCGTGTTCTCGTGGATGCACCGAGATCGGGCGCCGGAGGCACCTTTGCAGTCGGTTCGCTGGTAGCAACTTTCTCCTGGAAACATCCGAAAAACGAACGGCCCGCGCCGCCCAAGTTAGAGGCGGGCGCGGATTTGGACTCCCCGAGCTTTAGAGCCGGGAGGTTCGGGGCGCCCCGAGTCCGCCCGTCCGGTCGGAGCCTCGGCCCTGGGCGCCCGGGGTCGGCGCGCCCCGCGGGGGCCCCAGGCGCCAGGACCAGGCCCGCGGGCGCACGGCGGGGCGCGGGCCACCGGGCCTGCGGTGGAGCTCGCGCGGTTCGGAATTCGTTCCCGAGAGAAGAGGCTGGCCAGCTTTTAGGATTAACGTCTTACAAGTCGTTCGGAGGCAGATAGTCATCTTTCTACCCTGAGAGCAGACGCTCTGCAAAAAGTAAGAGGAGTGTGAGAGTTTTTCACGCGGTGCTGCAAAGTTTGGCAAAGCAGGTACGTCCGCGTCGGAGCGCGGCGCGAGAAAACGCTCGCAGCGCGGCGGGGAATTAATGAATTAAGTAACGTCAGGGAGCTCGTTCGGGTCTTTTTGTTGCCGCGGAGGTACGGCGGCCTTATCTGTGCGGGCAAGTCAGCCAAGATTAGGACCGGCGATATGCTAAAAAGAAACGCTTGCATATGGTGGCTAGATTAAGGACAAAGAATCTTTTTGTCATGGAAATGGATTTTTTTTTTGTTTTGTTTACTTCATCACATAGAATTTCTCACACTTGGTTTGTTTTGTATCGCCCTCAATGACTACATGATCAAATGAATGGATTTATTTCTGCCGAATGAGAAAGACAGTCTTTCCTTCAAAAGAACTACATTGCATCCCAGTGAGGAATGTTAAACCTTTATTATTGTGACTGCTGAATAGCTTAAAATCGGCTTTCACAGCCGCCCCAAAATGCAACAATGTAAATACTTCTCAGCTTTGTAGGGTCGTTATCAAAATGTGCAATGTCTACTTTTTTTTTTAAAGCATATTTTAATTAATAGAGTAAAACCGCTTGTATTTAACAATTAACAAGCGGAGGCACTGCTATTCATTTTTAATTTCACTTCAGAAATGTGAGCATGTTGAACTTAATAGTGTAAACATGGTGAGGGATATATAGAGCCTATATTTGAAAACCTAAGATGGAGTGAATTATTTACAAGTCCTGTTTTGCATTCCCCTCGTTGCTGCTCGAATTTATTTAGAGATGCAGCATATGCAGGTTTTTTTTACCCGTGCTAGAATGAAAGTTTTTGCCAAGACTGTGTTTTTCACAATCATCCAGAGTTGTAATCGAGATATTGCCACAGTTCCTGATCATATTTTGCAACAGGCCAAAAATAGCCTATCTGGGGGGGTAGGGTGGGGTGGGGTGGGCAGAGACTCAGTCAAGTAATGTGTTTCCATGCTTGTTTTAAGGATAGTGTAGGCAAACTATCTTTTAAAAGTTCTTACAGATTTAATTATTCTGAAGCAGATTGTTCATGGAGCATAAAAGATACTCTGTTCCCTGTTAAGTGAAGGAATGCTCATATGTATATTACTCTGAGGTTCTCATTGTTACTAAGATAAATAAGTAAAATGTTTCTTTAAGGGTAAATGGTTGTGGAAACTTAATTATCCAACCTGAATCAGAGCTCCTAAAATTTTAATTCTGTTAAATGCAATGGAAATAAACTGACCATGCATGAAGTTATAAGTGAGCTAAGTTAGTTTACAGTGTTTTAGAAATGAACTAAGTAATTCCTTTGTATTACTTTGGGCGTGACATATTAATTAAAGCAATAGGTCCATCTACTTCACGTGCAGTAAAATTGAAGGCATTGCTAATGTCATGCAGAGCAAATATTATATGCAAAATTGTTTAGGGGAGGCAAAGATTCAGTCACATTAATTCACAGTAAAAAGCCTATATTTCTTAAGAAAAGATTATGACATTTTTCAGGCTTTGGCTTTTGGGCAAGCAATGAAAAGATACTACATAAAAATAGCTTTGGTGCTATCCAAACCTTATCACTGCAGGAATGAAATATGATGACATTTCTAAAACGAGAAAAAGTAAGGATGATTCATGTAAAGTTTTTAAGTTATCCTTTTGTAAAAATTTATTTTAAGGATCACTGAGACTTAGGTTTCTAATAGAAATGTCTTTTAAAGTTACTTATTTGCAAAGTATTTTATTCCTGTTTTAGAAGTGTGATGCAGCTTGTGATTCAGTTAAGTTTATGCCACAAGAATGAAACCCTTTGGGCAAGCTGAATATTTTTGTTCTGAGAAAAATTAATTAAAACTTCCAATGACAGTTATACTCCCACTAAGAACTTAAAAAAAAATTAATATTGCTGCTCTTTATCGTATAAAGTATAATTTTTAAAAGATGTATTTTGTCATCCTTAGAAAATATGTATATAAGGAAGAACAAAGGGATATTATAATTTAAAACAATTTACCATCCTGTATTTTGTTTGTTAGCACTAATTGCTTCAAAGTGTGTTTTTATTTTCTGCCAACCTACAGTTTATGGCTATCTTAAAAATCCTTTTAAATGTGGTGAGCATGTGATTTAAGAATTTACCAGTGGTATTCACAGACTGTGTTTAAATTAAGGGAAGGAAGGCCACCAGTGCTGGGGAAGGATCTTTTCCTTTCATCTGTATCTGCATGGTCTGCCAGCTCTCTGAGCACACTACACACATTTACAATTCAGCATACCAAAAGGGACAATGCTAAAGCCACTTTCTAACATTCACAGGCAGATTGTTTTCTCTGAAACGTGAAAGGTAAAAAGTGAGTAACCAGAGGGGGGGTGGAGGAGAAGAATCTGCAAACATTTCTTTTAAAAATAACATTTAAAAATTTAACCTATTTAAAAAACGCTCATTTCAGTGATGAACAAAAAAACATGCCAATTAATTCCCACCCTCAGAGAGCTGATTATGTAAGAGAGTTAGGGAATTTGTATGTACAATAAATTTTAAACTTCCACGGCATTATGCACAAATCCAATATTTTTGGATCTGTTCAGAGGCAGAAAAAGAAAAAGGTATGGAGTAACAGCAGGAATTACTTAGCAAGCTGATTATTTTTTGTATACAAGATGATGAAAAAAGTGGGTCAGATTTCATTTTCAACTACAATCTCTAAGAAGCTTTACCATTCCTCTCCAGGTAGCTCCTAAGAACATTTTCTTTTGGAGGAATTCAGCAAAGAGATAAAAAAAAAAAAAAAGGGGGGATTTCTATTCTGTGTACTGACCATTAGTTGGAATTTAGCATTCTTAAATGTAAGTTATGGGCACAGGCTTTTATTTAAGTAAAATAAAAATCTTTTTAACTGCTAATGAGGTTATGCACCATCTTTTAATGTTGCAAAATAGTTTCAAGAAGCATAATTTTTGAATCATATAGAAGGGGTTTCTTTATTGTTTTTATTAGATTTTATTTTCCTACATGATTTCTTGACTAGTTGCCAGAATAAGACCCACATGTCTTAGACAGTCTCATGGAGACGTGAGCTAATTCTGCTACTCGTGGAACAGGGTTGTAATTATAGCGTATGTTAAGTCGATACACATTTCATATAAAACCAACTTAAATCTATGCAAAAATCGAGTGTTTTACTGCTACTATAAGCAGACTTTTATTTTTTACTCTACCTTAGATTTTTCTTGTAATTTCAGCACAATTTTATGATTTAAAAATGCAGTTAACTATGTGATTTCCCTGCAAACAAGGCAAAGTCATATTATAGGAAGTGTAAAATATTAATTGTAATAAGATAATGGAATAGTCTCTGTTTATGAGACTAAGAGAGTAAGATTGATTTGTTTCTTAATTAAAGGGAAGAGTTCTCGAGACTGAGACAGTGTCCACCAAAGGGGTCTGGACGATTTTCTTCTGTGGGCCTGTCTTTTTCAATCACCTTCAGATTAGTTATGCCTACCATCTAAAATCCCTACCCCTTTGCATTCTCTGAGAGCATTAGCGGCCGGCCTGGGTAGAGAGCCTTTTTGTCTGATGTCTGTGAAAAGGTGGGGCCCCAGAGGGCTGGCCAGCTTCCCGACTCTCCCCAAAGGTGGGTAGTTAGAAGAGCCTTGACAAGCCTTGCTGATTTAACCTTTGCCTGCTCTGCCCTGCCAGGGGTG
Organism: Mirza zaza; assembly: GCA_008750895.1. Classification (NCBI taxonomy): domain Eukaryota; kingdom Metazoa; phylum Chordata; class Mammalia; order Primates; family Cheirogaleidae; genus Mirza; species Mirza zaza. Next base: position 7,475 of record VSMD01117624.1, on the reverse strand, counting down.
GCCACTAGATGTCAAGCTCATAATACAATTAGTGCATCTGTGCTGTTGACCTTGGCAACCGGGGCTCACCACTGTTCTGTTAAGTGTTAATACTGAATCTGAGTGTTAACTAGAGATCCCCCCCGCGAGCTTGCTCTGTGCGCCCAGCTTATCAGACGCCCATCCAGTTCCGCACAAGTGTTTATAGTTCTTAGAGAAGAGAAAACGGCTTGCTTTTGTGCAGCTATTGCATCTTGAACTGTTTAATTAACCCTGCAGGTGCCACGGCACTTTGTCTTCATTCGCTGGCATCCGGGGTCCTCTCTTCGAGAGTGACCTTCGGCGCACTGTGTGATAATTCTATTGTATGATCTGTGTACATGCAGAGTCACTGGCTTCGGTGACCCCGGCAGTGGCTTTTTTCCAGGATGATTTTTTTTTTTTGCATATGTGCAAACTTTGCCCGGTGGAAATGAAACAGTGTCGTAACATGGTGACAAATAAAGGAAACGATGTGATCACCTGGTCCCCAGTAGGAGCAGTCTAATGGTTACAGTCGATCTTAGCCTTGTTCCTGGACACAGGATGGCTCCTGCCCTCTGGGGCTGTTTAGACATAGCCATTTACACATCTGAGTTGTTTTGCTTATTTTGTTCATTTCTGTGCACAGTGGACTCGAGCAGGGGCCGGCGTTTGGGTAGTTGCGTAGGCACGATCAAGTCAGCACGCCGTGAAATAATCACATTTAATTTCATGTGTCGAATCTGGGAGACCACGTCCTCTGAATTTAAAACATCCACACCTTCACCAGCGGGAACGTGGCAAACCCTGGCTTTCACCCTCCCAAGAAATTCTGACGGAAATTGTCTGCGCCGGCCGACATATTTCAGGTTTGCGTAGTTCCCACCAGGCATGGATGGTGATGCGTGTGCCTTCGCCCCCAGCGTGGTGGGGCACAGCATCTCCGTGAAAGAGCTACTGTGCGACCCTGAAGGGTAGCAGACATCTTATTTGGTGTTGGGTGCAGGCAGAGCACATGTGAGCGTTGTCCTGCTCCCATCTGCATATGCCCATAAAGGAAACAGTGTCTTGCTCCCGGGCGCTGCACCGCACAGATTAAAAGCTGCAAATGTTTCAAGCGGGAGACAGTTGGCGACTGTGCCACAGGTGGTCGTGACTTAACAAATTTGAGATGCGGGCCTCTGGGTAGGCACGCGGGAGCCTGCGGGTCAGAGCCGGCCTTGCGCATGGCAAGAGTGCCCTCCACCGTTCAGCCGTGCACACAGGCTTCCGGGTCTGAGGGAAAGGACAGAAAATTTTTCTATTGCGTCTGGAATTTCTTCTACATTGTTAGACACAGTAGGGGTCTCTATTTGTCTCCTCCTGTTTCACAGCTTGGGCTCAGTATGTGATAATTCATCTTTCTTTATGGGATTCAAAGCTATCATAAGGAGTTAAAAAGAATTAATTTGCAAGAAAATAAGTGTCTCCTCACAATTTAGGAAAACTTGAAAAATGCTCTCTGGATTTTTAAGAGACGGAGGAGCACAGAGAAAGTACCGTCTGCCTTTCCTGAAGATCCACGTGGCATTTTAAAGTTACTAATTAAAGTGGATAAGTTAACGTCCCTTTTCCTGTGCTGAGCGAGTTTTGCTTCTCCTTTTGTTAATTGTAATTAATTAAAATGTGTTGCAAAAGTGTGGCAGGATAAAGGTGAGCTGTTGAGATGTATAAAATTATAAAATACCTATTTTACTACTACTTTGTAAGTGGTTAGCTTATTTACAGGCCACTGTACTCATTGAAAAGAGAAAATTTAAAAACCTTGCTAAGAACCGTCGTTTGGAATTTTTAAAGAAACATTATGTCTCAAGTGTTCTTATATATGTCACCATGATGTTTTTCACTTGTGGCTTTGAAAAGGTCATCAGGGCTAAAATTTCTGCCTGTCTTCCGATACATCACTTTTAGAAGACAGTGAAAACGTAATACCTATATATTCTGTAACAGGCCAGGAATTAAAGCTGAGAGAACAGTGGAACTGTTTGAGAGGCTCCTTTCACCCCGGGAGAGTCAGTCCTAAGAACAGGAACGCTTTTGTTAGGCGTTAGGTGTATGTTAGTAAGCAGGAAAAAAAATGCATGTATTTAAAAAACTGTCATCTTTGAAGCTGCCCTTTTGTTGGCTATTTCCTCTGAACCGACGGTGGGACCCTTTCCCCCTCTTCGGTACAGCTGAGAAACGCAGAAAACTTGCTCAAGAATGTATGCACGGTGATAGAGATAGAAACCCCGAAAATCTTGAGTATAAATAGCAAATGTTGGGATAGCTGTAAACTATACTGAAATAACTATAATTTTTTAGTCTCCATGGTAACCGTGGCAACAGGGTTGATACATATTGACATCAGCAAAGGAGGGTTACCCAGAGCAGCTTCTGGTACCTTCTTCACATTCAGATGAACCCAGCCAGAGCAGCAGATGTGTGTGGGACCTTCTCAAGGTTGCCCACATATTCCTGTTACCCAACACGGGGAGAGTGTTGGCTCAGCTATATCACTTGGTGAATTGGTTGGCATTTTTCTTAACTTGTTCTAATATAATCCTTATGTACTACAAAATTCCTGCCTAATTACAGTTTAATCCCTTGCCTATTTACAGTTTCAAATCTCTTAGTTGTTGAGCAGTGTGCGAAAAATAAATTACTTTGGCCATATTAACTAATGCATGTAATAACTTCTATTTTTGGAGCATAAAGGCCAGTTTAAAAATGTAAGTGTAATTAAAAGATGGTTAAATACATTTGAATCTGACATAATATTTGGCTTTAAACAATGGCAGGATAAAGGGGTTTAGAAATTATGTGATGAAATTGGGAACTACATTCAGATTTTTTCCATATGGATTTTCTTATTACAGAAAGCATTTAAAAATAAGTAAAAAGTGCTGTATTAGCACATACACACTGTAATATGCATTTGATCATCATAATGAGAAGAGCCATAGAAGCAGGTTGTAAGAACTTATTTTAACTCTTTCACTCTGTTCACAGGCATCTGAAGTCAACACTTTGACTCTGCATGTCAGTGAAGTCTCGCTACTTCTAAAGAGTTCTATCCTTAGTAAAATATGCTCACTTCATTTCCTACAGATCAATTCAGTCGAAGTGCTTATTATTGTTGTTTAATAACATTCTTAAAGTATGCAGACAAAATTTCAATTTCGTATGTGACATAGGAGAGTTTTTTCCCCTGTGTTCCTTTTGTTCAAGACTGTTTTGTGAAATTTGTCCTTAGCGATAACTTTTATAGAACGACTATCACAATCACATTTTGACAGTGAAACAGTCATAGCTTGAGCAAATGAGAATAACAGTGGAAGTGAACATGCTGTTGATATTTTATGCAAATGCTAATAGAAATCATACATGGCAATTCAAATTTATTTGCCCAAAATAAATCTAAATTGTATGAAAAGAATTTTTTCCTTCACTAATTGTAGTTTTTTAGGTATGTTTTAGTCAAAAGTCAAATTTATAATGGAGCTTTGCTTATAAAATCCAACAATTGTCTGTTTCGTTGGGTTCATTAATAAAATAAACTATTAACAGGTCCAAATAGTCAGAATGCTGAGGGCTTTTTTACACAATTTCCTTCTTCAACTTTTAAGAAATATAAGTAGAAGATTATTTTACTTTGACAAGAATATCTGCATTGTATTGAAGTAATTACTGTGTATAATTGCTTTAAACAAAATGACTTTTATTATTTGATGGAAAGTGCCAAAACATTCTATGCACATTTTCTACAATTGATAAAAACTTGTAATTTACCAAACCTACTAATGAGAAAAAATGAAATTACCTGTGGGAACATGTCCCAACATCCTTGAATTTGGAAGTGAACTCTAAAAATACATAACACATAAAAAAAAGTAATGGGAATGTAAAAATGCAAATCATTAAGGTAAATAGAAATTTGTTTTGGTTAAGACCTTTGAAAAAAGCACAAGATCTTTGTGAAAAGCAAAAGTGGTATTTCTCTGTGTCACGTGCTATAGTTTGTTACAAAGAAAATTTGGGAAGTGTTCACTTCTAAAAATATAATTTATTTATAGTTATGTTAATTCTTTCAACACTGAACTCCATTTAAGTGATAACAGAAATCAACCTAATTTTAAAGCATGCTTTCAGTGAACTGTCCCTGATACGTATTCATGAAGAACAAGTATTCTTTTAATACAATATGTACTGTATAAAATTTTAAATTTATATACTGTGTGGAAGTTTTTGTATACCATATAAGCTATACATGTTATCTCCTCCAAGGAGTTGAGTATAGAAAATATTTCAAGGAATTAACAATATTTAATTCTTGGGACTTTCCATAATACTTTTTATTCATAGCTTCAAAATATTGGAAAACAGCTTTTTAAAATATTCTTTTCCTTGTTTAGTTATAACAATTTTTTCATATGTATATTTGCTTAGGGCAGATGAACTTTTTTTTAACGGCTACTTCGTTTTTTGGGTTTTTTTTTTTAAATATGTAGGTTTGCGTACCATTCCACTCTTAAAAAGAAATTGAAAAGTAAAAGTTCTTTGCATTTTTGTAATAATTTATAGAATACGTGACTAGAATTTGAGGTAGTCTTTATTTTTCATCAACCATTAAGAAATTACTTACGTGAAGACTTTAGGCTGTTGTTTTTGTTTGTTTGTTTTTGCCTTATTCCATAACCTTAGAGGCTTAAAATCAGATTTTGCCTACATTGGGCAAAGTTGAGCGCTCCGAGTATTTATGCTGTTAATGTGCCTACCTGCGGTATAAATCAGCTGTGCGTCTTTCCTTCCAGCCAGTCACCCTCCTTACAGATGCCTACTGCATTCCTTCCTCCATACAGCAATGAGGCTCCTGCTGTAGTCTGATCTTCAGCATGGAATTTAGTTTGAAAGTCTAACAGGCGTTATGGGCTGCAAGCTTTTTCAAATGGCTTAGCCAGTTAAGAAAATGCTAATTGAACACTGCTAATAATTTTTTAAAGGCATGTATAAATTACCTGGATATAATGGCCTCATGGAGAGTCACAGACTGGCCTCAAAAAATATTTCTCTTTTCCAGAGAAAAGAGAAATATGACTATGTGTTTTTATAGGACTTTTTTTAAATTAGATTTCTCTATTGAACTCAGTACTGAATTATTATTTTTGCAAAACTATAAAAGAAAAAAAATTTGGAGACATTGTAGCAAATGCATTTGATGTTATTACAGTAAATCATTTTGGGGACGGACTTGAAGATGTTTTGTCCTCACGCTCAACTGTGCACATTTAACAAAGCTGACTTGCAGCTGTCATTCCTCTCTCTGCAAACTGAGCGCTTGCTGTCACTCCATCCATAAATTGACGAAAAGCACTTACCAGTCAGTAGCATCCAGGCTAGCACATACAGCCTGAGCAATTATCGGGGAATTACTTTTCACCCCAACTACCCAAAAACTAGGAGGTAGAAATGCTATCGTGTGTTGATTTCTCGTTCCTGTATAGCTATTTATTTGATCAGGTGTGAATGAGAGTCGTTCATTAAACGTGGTTGTTGTTCGGCACAAGAGGGTAAGGGGAGACAGAGGAAGTGGCTGCCTACAACAGTAATTAAACATGTGTAACCAATTAGAGGGTTTTCCACTATGGCACAAGCATATAATTTGCTAAGTCTTTCTATGAGAATGGATGAAAATAGGTACAAAAAAGTGTGTCTGACTACAACATTCTCATGTTAAACATGTCAACATAAATGAACTTTAAATATATAATTTCTAGTTTGTTAGCAAACCACTGAACTCTATTGGCTAATAACAATAACATGTAATTTTAGTTCATTTTGTCAAGAAATATTGCATCTGACACAGCCAATTAATTGTATTAAACATGATTAATCTTAGGCCTCGGTTGTGTTGATATTAATTTGGCAAATTCCAAAGTGTAGAGATGGACCCTACGGTGTAGGGAAAGCACAGAGTCCTGATCTGCTCCGACGGTTCTTGGGGGGAGTGGGGGGCGCATTGTTTTTCTGGGCAGATGCAAAAAAGGGCTTATATGTTCTTTGTTACATTTACAAATGAACGCATTTAGCTGGAGCTTCCTACACGAAATAATGCCCGTGGGTTTGGCAGGTGCTGCAGAAGGACATTCCGTCTGTGACGTCCGGCCAGCACCGGTCGGGTGCGCTGCGGGCCGGAGCGGTGCCGGGCGCGTCGAGCAGTGCCGAGCGGACTGGCAAAGGCATCTCTGATTTTGCTGGAAATAGGAAGCCCCACAGTAAAGGGAGCCGTGATGAGCCCGTCGAAGGCGGCTCCGTGCCGGTAGACAGGGCAGCTGCGGACCGCATGGCGGTATCGGAAATCGATGGCTTCTATGGAATTTCATTAAGCAGCGGTATGCACAATTGATAGGGCCTCATAATTTGATGGATTGTGCTAAGAAAATGATTAGCTGGCTAGAGAGAGTCATAGAATACGCACGCTGGGACGTCAGAAATGTTGAAGTGGGGCAATTTGTACAGAATAAAAAATATTGATTTTTACCATGTGCAAAACTTCGAGGCGGAGGGCGCACACCCCGCTGACGCTCTCTCGTTTTGTTTTTTGTTTTTTTTGTTTGTTTTTTTTTTTTTTGCAGGCGCCCCGGGGGACGGCGCGGAGGAGGCGGACAGCGGGCCCGAGAGCCGCAGCGCGGGCGAGGAGACCAGCGTCTGCGAGCAGTGCTGCGCCGAGTTCTTCAAGTGGGCCGACTTCCTGCAGCACAAGAAGGGCTGCACCAAGAACCCGCCGGTGCTGATCGTGCACGAGGATGAGCCCGCGCCGCCCTCCGAGGACTTTCCGGAACCTTCTCCCGCCAGCTCCCCGAGCGAGCACACGGAGAGCGAGGCCACCGAGGAGGCGGAGGGCGCCGAGGCCGAGGCGCGCGCCGCCGGCAGGGAGGCCCGGGAGGCCCGGGAGGCCGAGCCCATGGACGTGGAGCCCCCGGCGGAGCAGGGCTCGGCCGGCCCCGACGCCCCCAGCGCGGCCCGGCCCGCGCCCGCCCCGGCGCCCGCGCCCGCCTACGGCATGCCCAGCACCAACGTGACGCTGGAGACGCTGCTCAGCACCAAGGTGGCCGTGGCGCAGTTCTCGCAGGGCGCGCGCGCGGCGGGCGGTGCGGGCGCGGGCGGCGGGGTGGCGGCGGCGGCCGTGCCCATGATCCTGGAGCAGCTCCTGGCCCTGCAGCAGCAGCAGATCCACCAGCTGCAGCTCATCGAGCAGATCCGCAGCCAGGTGGCCCTGATGCACCGCCAGCCGCTGCGGCCCTCGCTCAGCCCCGCGGCCGCCCCGAGCGCGCCGGCGCCCGCCCCCAGCCAGCTGCCCGGGCTGGCCGCGCCCCCGCCGTCCCTGCCGCTCTCGGCCGCCGGCCCGGGCCCCGCCGCGCCCGCTGCCTTCGAGGGCCCGCAGCCCCTGTCGCGGC